>JAVTVY010037661.1:0-16335 GCA_036873755.1 Hanleya hanleyi
ACAAGTGACTCGGGATTGTTGTTGTTTCTCGGCACATATCAAAACGTCCTTCCCGCTTCACGCCATCTTTCTTTCCTTTCCTTTGCGCGCACGAGGATTACCCAAAATGCAAACCGCGCACGTGTTCGGAAAGAAATTCGTCCACTGGCAAACAACATGTACGCTTCAAATCTCATAACATGCTTTTGACACACACGCACTCTTGGAAATATTCATTTTCGGTGTGCAGAGTTTAAACTAAAATCAATAAGGACATTCCGGAATCGATTGCCCTCATTAGAGCGTACATGCTCTTGGCAATTGACGAGCGTGTCTTGCCGAACACGTGTGCGGTTTGTATTTTTGGTAAACCCCTCGGCGAGAGGACCGGGCTTCCGCAAAACAACACGTGCTCACGGAGTTGAGCAGGGAAGACGTTATGTTTGTCCAGAGAAACAACAACAACCCCGAGTCACCTATTTTTTCCTACCCTCTGTGCCTTCGTGAGGAGTTTGTGTGTGTACAGTATTGTGAAGTTGATGGTATAAGGTACGTTTTAAATATCTATTTCTGTCGAATTACATGAAATGGAATGTTGTTGTTGCTCGCGCGCTATAGCTTGGTTTCTCCAACGCAAATTATGGCGTGAGCATCCCCTGGTCACGCCAACAAGGGCTACCCCAATAATTGACCCTACATCAGGGCCAACGAGTTCATTTTCAAGCAATATCATATACGTACATCTGAGGTCATAAAATGATATAAGGTTAACAAGATGACGACAGATAGTTTTGGCACGACTTTCGACAAACTACAGCTTTTCTTGATAGAAAAACAAAGTATGGAGAACTTTGAGCCTAAAATTCCAGGCCAGTATTTGCTCGCGGTAAACATTTCCAGTTATTCAAAACACCAACCGAATTGCGGGGAGGGGAGAGGCAGGGGAACCTACTTGTAACAGAGCAGATCTAATGCTGCCATTTTATAGTGCTGTCCCACTGAAATATCATGCCGTAGGCAGACATGACACCCCACTCAGTCACATTATACTGACACCGAGCGAACCAGTCCTTGTTCTATCCTCTTAATGCTGAGCGTAAGCGAGGGAGCAACAAGTTCCATTTTTCAAGACTTAGGTATGACCCGGCCTGGGATCGATTCCAGTACCTACCGCTTACGAGGCCGACGCTGTAACCATTAGACCACCGCAGTGCGGTCGGCCAATATACAGTCATCACTGCAGTTGGTAAAGGGTATCGAGTTGAATTGAAGTTTATTGTCTGAACCAAGAATACAAAGTTATGAGAATCTAATACAATGCAATCGTATACATGACAACTGTCTCAGATTAAACAACAGTCTGGACAGGACACCAGAGAGGACAACAGGTCAGCTTTGAATGAATGTTTGAAGAAAACTACATTACCGGTATACAATTATGGAGGGATTTCCATTATATAATACGCTCGCTCTCTCCTTGCACACATGTTACTTGTAGCTTCTTTGATTTGCTCGCCGCTAGTTTGGTTAGAATCAAAGGAACGATCTTACTTTCCGATGGTGTGTATACAGAATTTAACAGGAATAATGTTTGTGTTCAATCTTCGAAGGATGGTCACACAAGCAAAGAGAGGTACTCGTCAGGAATCGATGCTAAATCACAAGATGTACAAATACGTTCGTTTCTTGGGACGTCCGTATACCTACCCCTAACGACCGCGGCAGCTTTGGTTAGTACATCTGAACATAAACAATGGCAACGCTTTGCTGGTTGTCAAACATACAAGATATATTTCTATGTCAAATGACTACTTGAATTCTTTGTGAAAAATGAATTCATAGCTGATCGCCAACTAAATATTAAATACTGGTATTCTAATTTCAACCTGAACAAACAGTAATTCATCCATTCAATTCTTAAAAACGCTTGATTATCCCGTGCATGTTTTAGTCTACACGAATGTTCCGAGGCAAAAATCCCTGATCTTTGAAGAGGAAAAAAGAATTAATACAGGAGACTCGGGTATTTATCCAAGGACCAGATGTATAATGGTTGGTTGTTCGTACCAGATTCATTATCACATTCAGAGCAACTGAAATGTGTTTACCTCGTGTGTGTTCTCACATGTCTAACGAGACCACTGTTATCAGCAAATCTTGTAAGGCTGTTCTCCAGTGTGTATTCTCGTGTGCTTCACAAGATCACTCCTACCGATTTTTTACTAGATAAGGCCGTCTGCTAGAGGAAGAACACATGTTTGTCACATTCATTAAATATCACACTTACTATTAAAACATGACAGTAGCCTTGTTGCATTATAGTGTGCCCCATATACCACATCAAGTAATACCATGAACATTTAGTTTTGACCATGAAAAACATACTTTAACCCACTAAAGTTCCTGGAGCAACTCTCTCTCAATGTTGTCTGCAATTCATAATGGCTATACATCTGCACACAAAGTGATGACACCATCTGAGGGATTTCCCCTGGCAATGTCTAATTATAGACAATTATTCACTGTGCCCCGTGATCCACTGTGCCCCGGTCTCCCCTACATCTAAAATTACATAGAGAACACTTGAATGGCCTTTCGCCAGTGTGTCTTCTCATATGTGTAAGAAGATGGGAGTTACAGACAGAGCTATAATTACACTCTCAGAAATATTCAGGGAATAATCCTGAATAGATCAGGCTGTACATCCATAACTCAATTTCAGAGATTTTACCTGAAATCCAGGGATAATTTCCTGAATTTCAGGAAAATGATCCCTGAATGAGTGGATTTTCCCTGAAATTCAGGCAAATTTACCACCCTGATCCTATTCAGGTACGTAAAATTCCCTAAAATTCAGGTAATTTAGCTTTAATTCAAGGATGATATACCTGAATTTCAGGAAATTATTCCTGAATTTCAGGTAAAATCCCTGAAATTGAGTTGTGGATGTGCAGCCTGATCTATTCAGGATTATTCCCTGAATATTTCTGAGAATGTACATAGGGAGCACTTGAATGGCCTTTCGCCAGTGTGTATTCTCATATGTCTAACAAGATTGGAATTACTGACAGATCTATAATCACAGAGAGAATACTTTAAAAGGTTTTCATCAGTGTGTGTTATCATATGCCTAACAAGATATCTGTTTTGGGCACATTTATAGTTACACAAAGAACACTTAAACTGCTTTTCCCCAGTGCTCTTTCTCATATCACCCGGGTCTACCCCGGTGTACCTATTATTGCAGCCCACATTTTCACCAGTAATGTATGTTTTCAACAACTTTTCCAGCAGGCAGTGGACTCTCTTCGTTTCTAGAATTTGCATCTTCACTCCATGCGCTGTTGATGTTTAGGCATCGATACAAGGCAACAGGAACTGGAGACTTCGTGATACTTAGGTCGGTTGAATGAGAGTGTATCTCATGGACTTCACGTTTGACGGTGGCTACCTGGAAATGTATGAACAAGTTCCATTAAACCGCTAACTCCGATGATTTGAATGGATGTCAGATAGTTGAACAATACATATTTACATATGCATTAACAAGTTTCGACATGGATACTGTTGTTGTTGTTTTTCGGGTAATTTGAACTGAAACAGTCAGAACATAGCTGGTAACATGGATTTGAATTCTACTATAATTTACTATCGAAATTTAATACTAAACAATCTTAGCTCCTTTTGTGCAGTTAAGACGTGTTGCATACGGCACATGCCAAAAGGATATTCAATGTAATCAAAGCAGACATTGTCAAAATATTTACATTTCTTCTTCATTCCTGTCTAAAGTCAGGGCCGTAGCCAGGATTTACTGAGGGGTGGTTCGCCTTCACTCCAAAAGGGCACATCAGGGGGTTCGCTGTATGGGAAAAGAGGCAAGTAGGGGGGTTCGCTTCAGATTGAAAAGGGCATTTATATGAGAAAATATATATAATATTTCCGAAAGGGGGGTTCGCCCGAACCCAGAAACCCCCCCTTGGCTACGGGCCTGAATGTATATAATAAATACGGTATTAGATGATACGGTGTTCTATGGGCTAGTCCTGGGGACTAGCAAGCTCGCTCGTGCCCTCTCTCTCGACTCGCCCATACACCGCCGATCAGCACGTTCATAACTTTAGTTAGACCACAGTTCGCAGTTCATTATTCGCGCCCCTAGCAGCGCCCTAGGCGTCAGATTTGGGATTTGAATATGTAAATATATAGAGCATGACATTCTCTCTTGCTATGCAGAGTTTGGAGTTCAAAGTACTCATAATAAAAAAATACAGATTTCCATATCTGAAGAAATAATTGCTGATCCCTCGAATAACGATCTGGAAACTGCGAACCGCGGTCTAACTTCATGAACGTTCGATCAGCAATTCAATAGAGTTTTAAATCTTACAGTATTGGAAGGTTTGGAAACTCCATTGTATTGATGTAGATGATGTTATTCTCATAATTGTCTAACACTCAAGATAAACCCGAATCCCAACAAGTAAAAAAATATATCAATATCTATAAGTAGCGGGGTCATTCGGTTATCTGAGCACATGTGTATGAACATGGAACTTGGAAAAGGATTTTTTTCAAGTTTGTTTTTCTTTTCTTTTTTGGGGGTGGGGAGTATACGATAGACCGTTTGATTATATTTCTAAACACTCCAGCCTAAAAGCTAAACACTCCATGAGTGAAGTTAATGTGAATGTCAATGTAAGGTCAGAGGAAAAATCGTGCGTTCCCAGAAATGACTTCAAAGATACCTGGCCCGTTTGGCAGTTTGTTCGTTATTACATTACAGATAGATTAATTATTTTTGATGAATAGCTATCACCTGTGATAAGATTCTGGACACTTTATCAGTTTTGTTCAGCTAAGTTCGTCTCATCCCACTAAAAGAAGTTATACATGTAGTTTCCAGATATCTCTTCACTCAGTGAATTAATGTGATGTGATAACTTTGTTATCATTGCTAAACTGGAATATTGTAATAGACCCTTCTTTGAGAAATCATTGTTCAAATATTCTGAAGTTCGAAACGGTTGGGCAGAAATACTTTTTTTATATTTCAGAGTTCAGTATTTGGGATAAAGCTGAATAACCTGATCATCTAGGTAAAAACATTGATGATAGTGGTAGAGAAAGGTTATTTCGTGTGAGGTAATTTGGTTGCTTTGAGACGTCACTTCCGGTTTCGTACACAGGATCGGAAGTGACCAATTTACATTGGATAAACACCGACAGGCATGGTCAGAGGCAACTTCCGGTCGCATGCGGTCGACATAAAAGTTGACTGTGATCGATTTGACCGATCTCGTAGTTAGGTTTCTAATTTGGGTCAACCGGTGTTTACCGCGCGATTTTCTGTTCCGGCGCGTTCAACGCCAAACGGGTGCAGACATGGACGTTTTTTCTTTGTTCGTTCTCGACTGGATTTGACTCGAAAGAAATATTAGAGAGTCTATGGTACACGCAATTTATGAATGATATCAGTGCTTAGTGATTATATCGATCCCGGAGAACGGCCGATTTAGCACTTTAGTTGTAGTTCGGCAAGGTGGACGGTAGCTAAATAATATATAGCCCTCAAGAGTATTAGGGCTATAGGTCGGCCTCAGTCACCTCCAGCGAGGGTTTTAGATAATTTTATTACGAATCACCCACCTCTGAAATTGCCGTAAATCTTATCTCTATCCCCTCCTGCGCACTATTTTAAAATCTTGCGCACTATTGTGAAATAGTAACGAATATATCGCCGTCTGAATTTTCCAGTCGACAACTTCAACTCTCTACGCGCCATGTTGGTGACGTCACGCTATTATGTGTATATGGGCCGTTTGCAACATGGCGCGTAGAGAGTTGAAGATTTCGACTGGAAAATTCAGACGGCGATATATGCGTCACTATTTCACAATAGTGCGCAAGATTTTAAAATAGTGCGCAGGAGGGGATAGAGATTAGATGTACGGCAATTTCAGAGGTGGGTGATTCGTAATAAAATTATCTTAAACCCTCGCTGGAGGTGACTGGGGCCGACCTATAGCCCTCATACTCTTGAGGGCTATATATTATTTAGCTAGGTGGACGGACACCCGGATCTAATTAATCCGCGACTCCTGCGTGGATACCTCTTGTTTGAGCTGAAGTTCTAGATTTATATCCTCCAAGGTGACTGACTGCTGGTACTATATCCACAGAATTCACATACCATTATTAGTTCAAGTATTTGCAAACGCATATTTCAGAATAGGATAACAATAAATGGATTTCTTGTCTGACGTAATTGGTAGGCATATAGATATCTCTCGTGTAACGCCAGCATGAAACCAGCATAGTGCAGCCCAGAGAACCACTTAGCGTTAAATAGAGGTCTGGATTAGGCCTACCAGCTGGCTTTTATCATTTCAGAGAACCCCCGGATGAAAACATCAACAAGAAATCCATCTATATGCATAAACTGTATGCTATCGTCCGATGTCAAATGTTTGTCTGTCAGTGGAACCCAGATATAAATATATAATGTTTCTTCAAAGGATACATGTGGACATGAACAAAGTCAAATATACGAATTCGTTCATCTGAGAAAATAGATTGTGGAATAAATGACAGATATGGATAGTGAGCAGATATGAGGATTTATCCATCGTCCGTTGTGATAAAGCCTAAACCTCTCCTTGGATCAGTATCTCCCTATGTTTCACCCGCAATATAACCATACAGATTCCGTCATGACACAGCACGCTGCTGGGGTCGAATCGTCTGCATCAGGTTTGCATAGCACCATAGAAGTGTGTCAAGGCTATCAGCAGTCCACACATCTTCCTATTAAACAAGAACCGTCAGACGCTGATTGCATTTATCCTACGCTCGGGTCATCGATTAAAGCAGAGGATGGACAAATACCAGGGAACGTATCAAATGCAGATGATGGGATCAAACTCGAGCACACAGGCGGCATAGACAATGGTACCAATATGGCGGTGGGAAAGATGAACGCGAGTCCAGTCAAAGTGAGTATTGGAGATTGTTTCTATGTTCTCTCTATGTTCTCTTATGCTTGAGGTTGTGGATTGTGGTCTTTTAAATATCGATGAATGGTTGATGGTTACTGAATGTCGGACGTGAGGCTTGCTATACAATAATTCTCATTCCATAAAATACATTTTCGATGGTACTAATGGGACAAATCGATGTAACCATATGTTTTCCACTTTTATTTCGAGAAATCGTATGCCATACCCATAGGTAAATTATGTTTACAGTCTACTAATGTTTGTAAAATTTGCGGGAGCTGTTGATCGCTCGCCTCGATTTGATATTGAATGATTTCTGTACCGCGAGAGTGATTCACTCTTGTCGATATTACTCCTCGATGCATTTCCATTTTCCAGGAGAGTGAGGAATAACACTCCTGGAGGAAAAGTTAGGCGAGCGATGGAGAGGGAGATCGATCGCTCTCCTAATATATTGAGAGACTGAACTGCTTGTTGTTTAACTTATTTGACCTCTGGCTATAATCACATCATTACGTTCACACCAGCACAAGTTTAATGAGGCCATCATGATACTTGTTTTCAGGTAGAAAGTGTGGAATGTGAAGCCCATGAGATACGATGTCCTTCTCCAGAAATGAGCATCTTGAAGCCACCGGTTCCTGTTGCTCTATAGCGACACTAAGGGGAGGCGATGACTGGGGAACAATTGGAGAGTCTACTGCCTATCAGAAAAGATTGTCTTGGCACACACATCCAGGGGACACGTCTGCATAGGCCTACTGGTGAAAAAACATACTACACTTGTGGGAGAATCAACAAAGCCACTCGTGTTAAGCGTATACGCAAGAACACCGATGAAAAACCGTTTAAGTGTTCTCTTTGTGATTATAAATGTGTCAGTGACGGCAATCTTTTTACGTATATGAGAACACACTTTGGTAAAGAGCCTTCTACGTGTTCTGTGTGTTCTTATAGAACCACCCGAAATAGTAATTTTGAAAAACATATGAGAACGCACACTGGTGTAAAGCCTTTCAAGTGTTCGAAGTGTGATTATGAATCTGTCAGTAACAGCTACCTTAAGATACATATGAGAAAACACACTGGGGAAAGCCCTTCAAGTGTTCCCTCTGTGATTACAGATCCGCTCGAAAAGATTGTCTCGAGTAGTAGGTAGCCCGCATGAAGCCGTAATATTTATGGGCACCGGGAAAATACGCCATATGTTGGTCCATGTTAAATCGCAATCGGGAACCCTCAAATAGTTCAAAGTGAAACTTAAACGGAGTCAACTTTTCCCCGGCTGTAAAAATGACGTCACAATTGGTGGTATGTAAGCGTGTTTGTGATTGGCTGGTGGGGGTGGGAGGCGTGGTCTGTGTGTGGTGGGAGGTGGGTTCAAAATGGCGGCCAGTTTTTGTGTCGTGTGGTGGTGTCAGTCAGTGCATGGTGGGTTCAAAATGGCGGCCAGTATTTGTGTCCTTTTTGGTGTGGGTTCAAAATGGCGGCCAGTTTTTGTGTCGTGTGGTGGTGTCAGTCAGTGCATGGTGGGTTCAAAATGGCGGCCAGTTTTAGTGTCGTCGGCCCGTTTTTGTGTCCTTTATGGTGTGGGTTCAAAATGGCGGCCAGTTTATGTGTCCTTTTTGGTGTGGGTTCAAAATGGCGGCCAGTTTTTGTGTCGTGTGGTTGTGTCAGTGAGTGCATGGTGGGTTCAAAATGGCGGCCAGTTTTTGTGTCCTTTATAGAATTGCATTGTCAGTCAGTGCATGGTGGGTTCAAAATGGCGGCCAGTTTTAGTGTCGTCGGCCCGTTTTTGTGTCCTTTATGGTGTGGGTTCAAAATGGCGGCCAGTTTTTTTGTCGTGTGGTGGTGTCAGTCAGTGCATGGTGGGTTCAAAATGGCGGCCAGTTTTTGTGTCGTCGGTCAGTTTTTGTGTCGTGTGGTGGTGTCAGTCAGCGCAGGGTGGGTTCAAAATGGCGGCCAGTTTTTGTGTCGTCGGTCAGTTTTTGAGTCGTGTGGTGGGACCAAGATGGCGGCCAGTTTATGTGTCGTGTGTGGTAGGAGGTGGGTACAAGATGGTGTGGGTACAAGATGGCGGCCAGTTTTTGTGTCGTGTGGTGGTGTCAGTGAGTGCATGGTGGGTTCAAAATGGCGGCCAGTTTTTGTGTCGTCGTTCAGTTTTTGAGTCGTGAGGTGAGTACAACATGGCGGCCAGTGTCAGTGAGTGCAGTGTCATTCAGTGCAAAGATAGGCTTGCCCGCTGTTATAGTGCTGTGTTACTTAAGCATAAAAATTTCCTATTTTTTTCGATAAATCCGTTTCAATTTTCACGGAATTATGATAACACTGTAATCCATAGTTTACACGTATTTGTTTAGCTAAGAAAATCAATTTTATTTCCAATGTACCTGGTGTTTTAACATGGATAAATAGATGGTAGTGTGGCGAAAATTTAAATTATTACCTACTCAGTACATATTATGGTTAATTTTAAAATTAGTTCGATTTGCAGAATGTAAACAAACACCCACATTCTGAGGCCTCACTAACACAGCCCGCTTTGTTTATTTTTGGTGTTTTATTTGTCAACTTCGTTTTAGTGCGTCACAAAAAGTGCGCGAATGAACTATTTCTAAATAATTTCATGACGAATTGTCCTAAGGTTACAAAGTACAGATATTTTATGATTTAGTCCTGAAGTATCAGCTCGTAAGATGTTCTAATTGTTGAGAAATTAATTTGTGAAGTTTGACAATTTTCTGTCTTCGAGCTTCGGAATTGATAAATTGTCTTTGTAACGTCTTATTGTGACATCATGGCATTATTGTTGTTTTGTGACACTGTGGAACTGTAAAAATTCCATGAATGGAAAAGAATGCCTATCAAACCTACGAGTATTGAACTGGTCCAAATCAACAATGGCTGACGCCAATATTTAACCCAGAGAATGACACCCAAAACAGAAAATGTTTCAAACAGATAGTTCTACAGAATGTTGTTTGCTAATATTTTGAATGAATATTATAATAATTGCAACAGCTTACCTGATAAAAGAGTTTAGTCCAGATGTATACCATATATCCATACTCCCGTGTGTTTGATGCATGTCTGTGGCTGTTTTTTTCCTAGGTGGGTATAACACACCATGAAGCCTATGCTAATCGAAATTCACAGATATTTCCTTCGGTATATAATCCGGCGCACACGAGAGATATCAGCTGAGCTAACGGCCTCAATTGCCTGACAGCTCTGTTGTTGTTTCAGCGCACACGGTGAGCAAAAGTTTCAAGAAATTGATTTCAGTTCCCGCATAACGTCTTCTTCAAGTCCATTTTGAAGAGTCGAGCGTATGAATCGAGTCAAAATAACATGCTGAGCTGTTTGGCTTGCGTTCACCGCACACACTGCTCGCGAGACGAAATTAGTTTGATATTTTTTCCCCCGCCTCGCGGTTCAGCCAATGAACTATAAGAAAAACATATGTGTGTGCATATTAATAAACCACGGGCGCCTAAAAAATGAACACATTTCATTACACTGTAGCGAATTGTAGCCAGTGCACCTGTGAGTCAGTGCGTTTTCATATCCACCTCAAATTGACACGGAGAACTTCGTCACCATAGCCAGTAAATTGTAAGTTTATTGCGGAAAGAATTGATATTCCATAAATTCCTGCGGGAAATAGGAAGTACACATATTTTGAGATATATTTCTCAAGACAACCTTGTATTCATTGAAAATATAAATCGGCGAGTAGTAGACGAAGGGAGAATTGGAAAGTACTGACCATGCCCCAGACTACTTCATATGCATATCACGGCCTTAAGGCCTATGCAAGATGTAATCTACATCACAGTTTAGTAGTATAAAAAGCGCAATTGACCTTCCCCCTTTCCAAAGAAATAAAATCGGCTCTATTTTACAGGAGTATATACGCAGGTCACGTGGGTTGTCACGTCACTTCCGGGTTTTCACTTTCGAACCCAGAAGAGTTCCAATTTTTTCCCTTAGACGTCCGTATGTTCATCCTCCAAACATAGAAGAGTTCCAATGTTCAACCGCCGGGGTGTTTTCCCGCCCCAGCGCCCCGCAGCGCGCGCGTCATCCCCGGCAGTGCGCGCGCGCGCGCGGACGCGGGTCAAAAGGTCAAAGGGTCACCTCCAGGTCAGACGGTCCAATGTCCAATGAGACAATGTTGCGGTATCGCTATAGTCAGAGCTTGAGCACAAAAAAAGGGGGATTCTAGATGAACCTGGGAAAGATGGGCAGGTCCATTTGGACCAATCAGCGGTCGAGAAAAAGAGCCAATCAGCGGTCGAGAAAAAGAACCAATCAGCGGTCGAACAATCAGCCAATCGAATTGGGGTATTCACGGTGTGCTTTCGCTGACGTCCGCGCCTACATCTGGGTTCTTGTACACGCGGGTAATGTTTTTCTGCACATGGATGGGTTACCTTTGGCTCCATTCTAGGCCACTGATTGACTAATACGGTGTTCAAAGCCACTTTCGTGTATTATGCTCATAGAACTTATAGTCATAATCTATACGTGTTGGACGAGTCTCTTCACTCACCGTATACACGTACCTCAATGAAATGCCCGCTCCAAACCTAGACCAAAGACACGTACTTGGTCTGTAGGTTGATTTCATTGGCTCTCTATTTTTTACTATAGTGCTCTTGCCTTCTAACCTTGATGGGTTACCTAGAACTTATAGTCATCATCTATACGTGTTGGACGAGTCTTTTCACTCACCGTATACACGTACCTCAATGAAATGCCCGCTCCAAACCTAGACCAAAGACACGTACTTGGTCTGTAGGCTGATTTCATTGGCTCTCTATTTTTACTATAGTGCTGTTGCCTTCTAACCTTGATGGGTTACCTAGAACTTATAGTCATCATCTATACGTGTTGGACGAGTCTCTTCACTCACCGTATACACGTACCTCAATGAAATGCCCGCTCCAAACCTAGACCAAAGACACGTACTTGGTATGTAGGTTGATTTAATTGGCTCTCTATTTTTTACTATAGTGCTCTTGCATTCTAAACTTGATGGGTTACATTTTGACCCCATCCTACACCACTGATTTCAGTTTGACTGAATGTCCACATTGGGCATTGATGCATTAGGAATAAAACACACAAGACAGGGTTTTTTGGTGAGATCTCATTTTTTTTATTCAGTGAACAACAACAACGTGAGAACAACCACGTGAAAACTCAAGCCCAGAACAAGGGGCTTGTAATTAACTGAAGCCCAGCACAAGGGGCTTGTACATTGAAGCCCAGAACAAGGGGCTTGTACATTGAAGCCCAGAACAAGGGGCTTGTCATTAACTTAAGCCCAGAACGGGGCTTGTACATTGAAATGATGGGCGGCCCAGTCATAGACGAGTACATCGCGGTCCTCGGCCTGGGGGTACTCGTCAAACATCTGTACGATAGTAGATAAGGGTCTTCCCCGGCATCGATGGTACAGGTAAAACAAGCAATATTGTCCGCACACGCCACTGGTCAGGCTTTGCAACGTTTGACTGTTCCAACACCACGTCTCTGTGCCTTGATCCATGAAGTCTGTTAAATCGGGATGGAGGGGTGGCAGACCGTACGGGTCAAAGTATTCCCCCTGCTGTTCTGTCAAGTACACGGCCACCCAGTGTTCACCGGGTCGATCCATCGGGTCCGTGTTGAGAACGTAAGCAGCCGGATACATACGGTCTAATGGAAACACATCTCGGGCGAACACCCCTTGAAAGACCCTACGTGTCTCTGGGTCATTCTCCAGCACGGTGGTTATCTGGTCTGTATCCATGTTAGGTGGAGAAGTCACACAGGACGTTGCGCGCCTTGTCCACTTGAATGATGTTGTCAAACTCGGCGTAGCAGATCACATTGACGGTGGTGGCCAGGGCTCGTGCAAAGTGGATTTCCAACCGTAAGTTGCCTTGCTTGGCCAGGGCCAGCTGATGGTCGTTCTCTAAGGTGGGGGTCAGATCGAAACAGAACAACGTGTATCCGTTCGCGTAGTCCTCCCGACTGATGAAATTCCCTTCGTCCTGGTTGATTTGACCGGTGGCTGTAAACAGGCTCTGATAGGCTCGAATGAAATTCCTCCGCCCAAAGTTCGGGGTTAAGGCCGTGGCTGGCACCTGTTGTCCATCCACATGCAGGGCCACAAAATTGATGCCGAAATGTTTAAAGTCAAACGGATTCTCTGGGTAGGCTCCGCTGAAACTGGTATTTTCCACACAGGCCAGGATCAATCGCTTGGGTAGTTCCCCCAGGAACAGGTTTTCTTTGTTGGCGCCCATATTTCCAGCAGGCACAGAGAACACTTTGGTTTGCACACGTCGGATAGGGTACTGGGCTGGTTTTGTTTCCAAGGCTTTCATGTGTCCCAATTGAACGGCTGGATTCGGTTTCACTTTTCGGACATACAGGACTGCGTCTTGGATGACAATCTTATAGTCCGCTACATGCCCCTCTACGTTAGTGGCCATCAAGGCGAAGGTGGGAGGCGCCCGTATCAGTCGGATTTTGATGGGGATCTTGTTCAAGAAGGTACCGGTCTTGCATGAACATGTCTGCATGCAGTCGACCCATCATATCCACCGAGGCACTGTTCGCAGTGAAAGCCTTCCGTTTGTTATATCCCCATTGTCCGCCGTGTCCATGTGCTCGGCCGTGTCCTGGTAGAATAAAGCGGTTGTCAGCTGAGATTTTAGCCTCTCGCCATACGACAACAGTGTCTCGATGTAGGCTCGATAGGGGTACGTGTTGGTCGAGTCACTGATGAGTTTGTCGCTGAGAAAATATCCACCTGTTGAAACATCGAGTACAGCCAGAGATTCGTCGGGCCCACCGTTGCAGCTTGGATGATTCTGGAGCCATCCCCATTGACGACCTTGGCTTTCACATACAAGTATGTATGGGCTAAATCCACATAGGCTGTATCCGCATTACTGATGGTGAACTCGATGGGTCCTGTTTCGTTGATGCTGGAGAGCAGGAGATGCTCCACCCATAATCCTTGATCGGCACTGGTCTGTGTGGGCGGCACGGTCACAAATCAAATTCACTCGTTGGAGGGGCAGGACTCGGCGTGGATTAAGGCCATGTTTTAGAAAAGATATCCCGGGTCTTCTTCGATGTGCGTCGTCGCTGGGTCGGTCGTCGACTGGTCGTGGTCTCGGTGGGGCAGCTCTTTTATTCCCTACGGTGCGTTGTGCTTTGGCCACCAAGACGCCTCCGCTTCTTTGGCCCGCCGTTTCAAGGATTCTTTGGGTGCCGTACCCCCCAAGACATCACCGGCCACTTGCAGTCCACTGCGTACCGCTTGTTTGCCGATTGCTTTCACCCCACGCGTCACCAAGGGCAGGAACGTTTTCACAATGCTGCCAGTATGTTCCCCAGACCATGTCCTCGTTGCATGCGTGCACCGCTAAAGACCGGAAAGCCACCCCCGGCCTGTTGGGCATAATAGTCGGCATAGCTGCGTGCATCGCACTCGTAAGGTACTTTCATTATGCAAAGTGGTGAGCACGTGCTTGTCGAAAATGAAGTGTCAGCACCACTTTTCCTCGTTCGAATGCCACCGGTCGTCCCGTGTCATCTCTTATATCCACCGTGATCGTGTTGATGTCGGTATGTCGTACGGGCAGGTACATGATATGGTTGACACTGTGGGTGACTTGACCTCCATACGTCTTTTTAATGGGGACCACCCGTAACAGAGGTGTGTTGATATCGCCCACGATGTGGTTGTCCACCACGTCCGAGTAGACGTAGAGTCCGTACATACCGACTTCATATCCATCGGCATCTCGCCATGGTGTTCGGTGGGACCAGCGAACGTCTTTAGATCGAAACCCAGCATTTGCTGTAGTGTAGGACGAGTTTCACATTCACGGTATCGGTGACGGTAAGCTGTGCCTTGTCGTTGTGTACGTTGACATCGAAGAACACGTTTCTCTTGAAGCGCAAGGCTATCAGGCGTGTTGCACTATCAAATCACCCCGTAACCTTATCATGCAGCAGTCTTGACAGCCCACCCATGAACTCCTTGGGAGTATCGTGGCCTTCGGGCGGGGTGAGTCGGGTGTTTTTTTGCCTTCGTAGGTCACCTCGCACCACACTTCATTGGCTCGCACGTTGTACCACGAGTAAGGGTATTGGATATCCACGAGGCCACATTCCCAGCGCCCAGGTAAATGCAACGGTTGCGGTAACTGGGTCACGTACTTGGCCACGGTGTTGTCAGGAAGCACATCCAGCGAACTGTTACTGGGTAGGGTGAGGTAAAACATGGCGACTGAGCTGTCCTGCTGCTGCTATTGGTTTTAATAGGTGTTCAGGCCTTGGGCGGTTGTGTCCGGCGTCGTGTTCGCCGCGGTGACTTGCTACGTGTCACGGCTCTGGAGATGTGGGGTGTCTTGATCAGGGGTGGTTTTTTAAAGGAGTGAAAAGAAGGTGTCCGTCGTTGTGGTGGTGGTGGAGTTTTGGTGGCTGGTTCCCATTCGGATTCCCAAGGTTGTGGAATCTGTCGTGGTGCTGACTCGGCGATTGCTGGGTTTGCTGCCAAAGGCCCAGCGGTGGGGGTTCCCCACCAATTTCACCTTGGTACATGCATGTCTTTCAAGCCTTGAGCAAAGACCTCCCATCCTCGAGGATCCGTGTGCGATCTGCGTTTACGCATCAGGTCATTCACTAAATCCGTCATGTGGGTGCCGGGGACCACCTGATTCTGTACCAGTAGTTCGCCTTTATCATTCCAAGTCATGTTAGGATTCTGTTTCATCCGTTGTAATACCAGGCCAGCTTGTTTCTTGAACGATGCAGGTACACTCTTCAACACTTCGTCTTCCACCCACTGTGGGGCTGTGGGGGCTACCCCTGGTAATGGCGGCTGTTGGAACGGTGCTGAGGTCGGCGGTCTGTCACGTGGTGGTGGTGGTGGTGGTGGTGCTGTTGCTGGGGTAGAGCGAGTTTTGTATTGGTCCATGAACGTCATGTACCGTTGAAGCGTCTCATTGTACCGTTGTACTTTCTCACTGTCCCTTAACCCCGGTCTCTGTAAGATCTGTTGCATCTCTCCATCGAGGGTGTTTATGGTCTTCACCGTAGGTGGGACAGGGTAGGGTGATTGGAGGTTTTGCAGGAACCGTGGTTCGACGAGGACCATTTTTTCGTGTGGTTCATTGTCGGCCGAAGAGTCCACCCAATACTGGACCCAACACAGAAGCGGCCAACGGTGCTAAGATGGCCCCGAAAAAGCCGCCTTTCTGTAACACCTTTTTCTTTTGTGTTTGAGGGACCCGCTTCTGGACTAGGGTTCGGAGACCTGTCTTATGCTTGGCCAACTTGGTCTTCT
>JAVTVY010037662.1:0-17090 GCA_036873755.1 Hanleya hanleyi
GAGAGCCAGCCCATGCCACTCGCATTTTACAGCATGCCACCGTGGTTAATTCACTCACGGGTTACCGAGCAGTGGTCCGGTCCATGTTTGCAGATGGCGACGACAACGAGGGGCGACGCCAGATCCTGAACGAGTTCACAGAAGCGGTCCTCGACAGAGTGCACTCCACTCACCACTACTGGACTATGACAGCCATCCTTTATGCTCGGGCTATGGACCACGAGCGCTCACGCCGGAGCCAGCGACGGCTGGATGGCCTCACAATAATCTGTGCCCTATTGACCCCGGCGCTGTGGCATTGACGGTGGGACCTCACCATAAATACGAGGGTCAGACAGTGTGTGTCATTCACCGTTCGTCATTGGATCAAGCATGTCACCAGTCCTACGAGCCATCCTTCCCCTTACACCCCGGGTGGGGTTACACGTCTATGAAGATAAAGTCACCCTCGTGGAAGACCGTGGAGATGTTTGCTGGTCGCGCGCTGAGACCGTATCGAATACGGTTACGCTACACCCTGACGGCTGGACCAAATTTAAACGGGTGTTGAGCGGCGAGCTCGACGGACACCTCATCCACATAGACAATGCCATCTACGTACACCGTGGACCCTTCTTCCCACACCTGGGCCGCTGCCAAGACCCTACGCGAGGCTTCACCCTAGACCCCGATCTGTGGACAGCCTTCGAGAAAGTGGTGCCCATCGTGGACCAGCTGTTTACACCGGACGAGCGGTCATCAAAGGAGTTGGAGCGGGCTCGTGCCCTGAGTGAAGCGGCGGCATAACCCAATGAACAAATGTCTAGCAATGAACCAGACGACGATGCCATTGATTACCCGGCTAGACTCAGTCAGCTCAGTGACATGACCACCCGATCCTTTGATCTCACGGGGTTCTCTCTATAAATACGAGAGACAGTCAAATCTGGTACCATTCACGTACTGACCATGACGGAGTATATAATACTGGCGTATCTCAGCTTGACCCCCGAGGTTTTCCTGGACGTTTATGCAGATAAGGTCGATATCATGGAGGAGATGGGAGACATCTGTGATGCGGACCCTACACAACCGTGCCCGGCCCACATTCGTCTGTCCCGGGAGGGCTGGACCAAATTCAAACGGGTGTTGTCTGGTGAACTGGACGGCGACCTCATCCACTTGTGTTACGATGTGTACATCCGACGCGGCCCTTTCTTTGCTCAATTGGCTCGGCTAGATGGAGGTACAGTGCATTTTACCCTTCACCCTGATCTATGGTCTGCATTTGAAGATGCCGTGGTAGATGTGGATGAAGTGCTTATCAAGCGGTCATCAGACGAGTTGGACTGGTCATTTACCATGGCCACTGTGGAAGCCCACGAAGAAAATCAGAAAGAAACTCCGGCCCAAGATATACCCGTTATAAATAAGCGATAGAGCCAGGGTCCATTATCATTGTGTCACCATGAAGCGCTGGGAGAAGGTGTTGGATAACTTGTACTACAGTCCCGACAGTCCGGCGGCCTATAGTGCATTGTCGGCTCTCTATCGAGCGGCCAAACCCCTTGTGGGATACAACGTGCCCAAGTCCGAGATTGGTTAAGCACAAAGACACTACCACATCGCATCTGTCAGTCACATTTTCATGAACCGGTCATCGGAGGAATAGATGCCCAGTGGCAAGCGGATTTGGTCGATATGAGCGCCTTGACAACACAACGATGGGAATCGGTATATTTTGACGTGCATCGATATCCTGTCGAAGTGGCGTGGGTGGTACCCATCCGGACGAAAACGGGGCGACCCTTATAGCGGCGTCTTCAAAGACATCTTCAAGACCGGGCGCAAACCTTTATTTGCAGTCCAACGAAGGCAATGTAATCTCTGCCAGACTCATGCTCCAACAGGTTTCTCTGGAAAGTCTAGAAGGTGTTTTTCTTCCATACGTACAACGAGACCATGCTCGTGGTGGAAAGGTTCAACAGGACATTCAAAGGCCGCATGTATGGGGCTATTATTTCACCTATAAGAGAATACAAGTGTGTACATCGATGTTCTCCCGAAACTTGTGAGTGGTTACAATCGAGCCTATCACCGGAGTATAGAGAGAGCCCCCATTACCGTGACCCAACGCAATGAAGCCCAAGTTCGGCGTGTCTTGTACCCCACGCAATCGCAGCGAACGACGAAGGCGGTGTTCAAGGTCGGGGACCCTGTACGGATCAGTAAAGTCAAAGGTCAATTTGAGAAAGTTACTTGCCCAACTGGAGCGATGAGCACTTCCTGATTAAACGGCGCCTACCCCGACAGCAGCGAGTCTATGAACTGGAAGATCTTCAAGGGGAACCGTTGCTAGGGACGTTTTACGAGACGGAATTACAGCCTGTCGTAAAAACACAGCAAGACTACTACACGGTGGAGCAGATTTGAAAACGGAACGTCGGCGTGGTAAACTGTTTCATTTTGTCAAATGGCAAGGCTGGCCCAGTTCCTTCAATTCCTGGGTGGCGGCCAACCGGGTGAAACGACTATAAAGCCAGACACCACACCGTCATCCTTCATTCCACGTTCGACCACGGTGCTATGGACAAGCAGCAGCTGCCTCTGAACACAGCGTCTCCCAAAACGCGCAAAGCGCAAGTGGGCTTTGTGGTGATATTGCTAACCTTGCTGAGTGTGTTGTACGGAGGTGTGTTTTACGACGTAGCCTATGTCAGCACGCTACTTAACCAACTGAGAACACCAGCCACCAGTGAAACCAGTCTACAGATAGCACCAGTCAACCCCGTATCGAGCCCAGTCACCACCACACCCCGTGTACAAGCCACGTCGAGCTCCACACCAAGCTCCACATCTACACCAAGAACACCCACTACGTCTGAAAACGCACCGGATTTCATCCCTCACAGTGAACAGACAACGACGACCGACGTTGTACCCACCACCATCATCACTCGCAGTGAACAGACAACGACGACCGACGTTGTACCCACCACTCCAGTTCACTCGTACGAAATTTACAAGAGCGTGTTACCACGACAGCGGATACACCTCGAACCATGGACCCTCGGTGGCAGCATCCCTTCACTTGCGTCATCGCAGGACCGACGGGCTCCGGCAAAACGCACTTCGTCCGGAAGCTCCTTCAACACGCCCATTGGCCGAGTCGTGTGGCGTTATGGAGAATGGCAGGAAGCGTATGCAGCAATGCCCCACATCACGTTCGTGGAAGGCCTACCCAACCTGGCCGATATGGAACCCGACACCTTGGTGGTTCTGGATGATCTCATGGCGGAGACGGATGCGCGGGTCACCCAACTCTTTACCAAAGGCAGCCATCATCGACGGCTCAGCATCATCTACATTGTGCAGAATCTGTTCAGTAAAAACAAAGAACATCGGAACATCAGCTTAAATGCCCACTACCTGGTGGTCTTCAAAAACCCGAGAGATACCACTCAACTGCTGCACATGGCGAGACAGATGTATCCCGGCCGCACACCGTTTGCGTTGGAAGCCTTTAAAGATGCCACAACCCCTCGGCACGGGTATATGCTCTTCGACCTCAAGCAAGCCACCCCCGACCACCTTCGACTACGGACCGGCATCTTTCCCGGAGAGACCCACCACGTGTACATGCAAAAATAATGTAAACACACCCACAGTGGCTCCCCCAGCAGGGGTGTATGTGTTTGATGATGGGATAATAAAAAGAATGAATACCACAGCATGGTTGACTTTGTCTCTGTTCTCTGAGGTGGATAAAAAGGGCAGAGTTGCGGGTTCTGGCATTAGTTGTACATGATGTCTGCGCGAGTACGGAAGCACGCTCCGACGCTCCGTGTATTGAAGACGGCCCCACCCGAGTTGGTCCGAACCATTGTACGCGGTGCGGACCCTGACCTTGTACGCTGTCTGTGCGAGATCGGGTACAACCTGTTAAAAGGCAACGTACCACTGACGCCGGCTCAGAAGACCAAGTTGGCCAAGCATAAGACAGGTCTCCGAACCTTAGTCCAGAAGCGGGTCCCTCAAACACAAAAGAAAAAGGTGTTACAGAAAGGCGGCTTTCTCGGGCCATCTTAGCACCGTTGGCCGCTTCCGTATTGGGTCCATTATTGGGTGGACTCTTCGGCCGACAATGAACCACACGAAAAAATGGTCCTCGTCGAACCACGGTTCCTTCAAAACCTCCAATCACCCTACCCTGTCCCACCTACGGTGAAGACCATAAACACCCTCGATGGAGAGATGCAACAGATCTTCCAGAGACCGGGGTTAAGCGACAGTGAGAAAGTACAAAGGTACAATGACACGCTTCAACGGTACATGACGTTCATGGACCAATACAAAACCTTCTCTACCCCACCACCACCACCACCACCACGTGACACACCGCCGACCTCAGCACCGCTCCAACAGCCGCCATTACCAGGGGTAGCACCCACAGCCCCACAGTGGGTGGAAGACGAAGTGCTGAAGAGTGTACCTGCATCGTTCAAGAAACAAGCTGGGCTGGATGAAACGGAATCCTAACATGACCTGGAATGATAAAGGCGAACTCCTGGTACAGAATCAGGTGGTCCCGGGGATCCACATGACGGATTTAGTGAATGACCTGATGCGTCAATGCAGGTCGCACACGGATCCTCGAAGATGGGAGGTCTTCGCTCAAGGCTTGAAAGACATGCATGTACAAGGAATTGGTGGGGAACCCCCACCGCTGGGCCTTTATGCAGCGAACCCAGCAATCGCCGAGCGGCCCACTACCTTCTTGGGAATCCGAATGGGAACCGGAGTCACCCCCCAAAACACCACCACCACAACGGGCACCTTCTTTTCAGGCCTTTAAAAAACCACCCTCGATCAGGACACCCCACATCTCCAGAGCCGTGACACGTAGCAAGTCAACGCGACGAACACGACGCCGGACACAACCGCCCAAGGCCTGGAATACCTATTAAAACCAACAGCAGCAGCAGGACAGCTCAGTCGCCATGTTTTACCTCACCCTACCCAGTAACAGTTCGCTGGATGTGTTTCCTGACAACACCGTGGCCAAGTACGTGACCCAGTTACCGCAACCGCTGCATTTACCTGGACGATGGGAATGTGGCCTCGTGGATATCCAATACCCTTACTCGTGGTACAACGTGCGAGCCAATGAAGTGTGGTACGAGGTGACCTACGAAGGAAAAGACACCCGACTCACCCTCCCCAAAGGCCAATACGATACCCCAAGGAGTTCATGGGTGGGCTGTCAAGACTGTTGCATTATAAGGCTCTACGGGAGGTCACGAATACTTCAAAACCCATCAAATCCTTTCCCTTCAAGAATCACGTGGACTTCGATTACAACGCATACAACGACAAGGCACAGCTTATCGTCACCGCCAACGCGAGTGTCGTACTGAGTCCTATCCTACAGCAAATGCTGGGTTTCGATCTACAGACGTTCGCTGGTCCCACCGCCCACCTGCCATGATCCCAAGTGATATGGAAGTCGGTATGTACGACTCTACGTCTACTCGGACGTGGTGGATAACCACATCGTGGGCGATATCAACACACCTCTGTTACGGGTGGTCCCCATTAAAAAGACGTATGGAGGTCAAGTCACCCACAGTTTCACCCACATGCTCTACTTGCCCGTACGACAAACTGACATCAACACGATCACGGATATAAGAGATGACACGGGACGACCGGTGGCATTTGAACGAGGAAAAGTGGTGCTGACACTTCGTTTTCGACAAGCACGTGCTCCCCACTTTTTATAATGAAAGTGCCTTACGAGTGCGATGCACGCAGCTATATGGGCTATTATGCCCAACAGGCCGGAGGTGGCTTCCTGCCCTTGGGCCAAAAAATAGACAAAATTATATTGAAGGGCCAGAACATACTGCGCATCGCCAAAACGCTCCCTGCCCTTTTGCGACGCGGGGTGAAAGCAACGCAAATATGGTGTCGCAGGACTGCAGTGGCCGGTGATGTCTTGGGGGGTACGGCACCCAAAGAATCCTTGAAACGGCGGGTCAAAGAAGCGGGAGGCGTGTTGGTGGCCAAAGGACAACGCACAGTAGGGAATAAAAGAGCTGCCCCACCGAGACCACGCACAAGTCGACGACCGACCCAGCGACGACGCACATCGAAGACCCAGGATATCTTTTCTTAAAACATGTCCTTGATCCACGCAGAGTGCTGCCCCTCCACCAACAGTAAATTTGATTTGTGGACCGTCCCGCCCACACAGACCAGTGCCGAACAAGGATTATGGGTGGAGCATCTCCCGCTCTCCAGCATCAACGAAACAGGGCCCATCGAGTTCACCATCAGTAATGCGGATACGGCCTATGTGGATTTAGCCCATACATACTTGTATGTGAAAGCCAAGGTCGTCAATGGGGATGGCTCAAGAATCGTCGACCAAGCTACGGTGGGCCCGACGAATCTCTGGCTGCACTATATGTTTCAACATGTGGATATATTTCTCAGCGACAAACTCATCAGTGACTCGACCAACACGTACCCCTAACGAGCCTACATCGAGACGCTGTTGTCGTATGGACGAGAGGCTAAAAAATCTCAGCTGACAGCCGCTTTATTCTACCAGAACACAGCCGAGCACATGGGCGTAGAGAACGACAATGCGGGATATAACAAACGGAAGGCTTTCACCGCGAACGGCGTCTCGGTGGATCTCATGGGTCGACTGCACGCAGACATTTTCATGCAGGACCGGTACCTCTTGAACAAGATCCCCATCAAAATCCGACTGATACGGGCGCCTCCGACCTTCGCCTTGATGGCCACTAACGTAGAGGGGCATGCTGCTGACTATAAGATTGTCATCCAAGACGTAGTCCTGTATGTCCGAAAAGTGAAACCGAATCCAGCCGTTCAATTGGGACACCTCAAAGCCTCGGAAACAAAACCAGCCCAGTACCCTATCCGGCGTGTGCAAACCAAAGTGTTCTCTGTGTCTGCTGGAAATATGAGCGCCAACAAAGAAAACCTGTTCCTGGGGGAACTACCCAAGCAATTGATCCTGGCCTGTGTGGAAAATACCAGTTTCAGTGGAGCCTACCCAGAGAACCCGTTTGACTTTAAACATTTCGGCATCAATTTTGTGGCCCTGCATGTGGATGGACAACAGGTCCCAGCCACGGCCTTAACACCGAACTTTGGGCGCGCAAATTTCATTCGAGCCTATCAGAGCCTGTTTACAGCCACCGGTCAAATCAACCAGGACGAAGGGAATATGATCAGTCGGGAGGACTACGGGAACGGATACACGTTGTTCTGTTTCGATCTGACCCCCACCTTAGAGAACGACCATCAGCTGGCCCTGGCCAAGCAAGGCAATTTACGGTTGGAAATCCACTTTCAACGAGCCCTCCGGAGCACCGTCAATGTGATCTGCCACGCCGAGTTTGACAACATCATTCAAGTGGACAAGGCGCGCAACGTCCTGTGCGACTTTGCCACCTAACATGGATACAGACCAGATAACCACCGTGCTGGAGAATGACCCAGGGACACGTATGGTCTTTCAAGGAGTGTTCGCCCGAGATGTGTTCCCATTAGACCGTGTGTATCCTGCTGCTTACGTTCTCAACACGGACCCGATGGATCGGCCCGGTGAGCATTGGATGGGCGTGTACTTGACAGAACAGCAGGGCGAATACTTTGACCCGTACGGCCTGCCACCCCTCCATTCCGATTTAACAGACTTCATGGATCAAGGCACAGAGACGTGGTGTTGGAACAGTCAAACGTTGCAAAACCTGACCAGTAGCGTGTGCGGACAATATTGCTTGTTTTACCTGTACCATCGATGCCGGGGAAGAACCTTATCTACCATCGTACAGATGTTTGACGAGTACCCCAAGGCCGAGGACCGCGATGTACTCGTATATGACTGGGCCGCCCATCATTTCAATGTACAAGCCCCGTTCTGGACTTAAGTTCTTTCAATGTACAAGCCCCCTGTTCTGGGCTTAAGTTCTTTCACGAAAAGCCCCCTGTCCTGGGCTTAAGTTCTTTCACGAAAAGCCCCCTGTTCTGGGCTTCAGTTTTCACGTGGTTGTTCTCACGTTGTTGCTGTTACTGAATAAAAAAAATGAGATCTCACCCAAAAAACCCTGTCTTGTGTGTTTTCTATATGAGCATAATGCATGAAGGCTATATAACAGACATGTGGGGATTCGGTGAAACTGGCTTTGAACACCGTGGAGAAAGTAGCCAATCAGTGGCCTAGGATAATCCGAAATTCACCCGCGCACTTCCGGTGATGCCGCGCAGGCGTGCGGCTGGATAATCCGCGCGCGCGCGCCCTCGCCCGGATAACCCGCGCGCGCTGCGGCCGGGCCGGGGAAAACCCGGATGGAAAATCCGGACCCTACGCCTAAGGGAAAATTGGAACTCTTCTGGGTTCGGAGGTAGTTTTTGTGAAACCGGAAGTGACGTCCCACAACCCACACCACCAAACCACACCACCAAACCACAACCATGGACCCATAGTGGTTGGTCAAACACACTGCCACGCACCCCCAAAATGCCTGCTTTCTGTACTACGGCCAGACTACGCATGCGCAGACTCTTGAACACGGACGAACCATTAGCACATCGGATGCTCCTCTACGAGAGCTTCAAAATAAGACCCCAGACGACACCATCGGACCACTAGGGGCTCACCTAAACACCAAAATGTCTATTTCCATACCCTTTCCCACAATTCCTGCTTGCGCATGCGCAGAATGACGTAAGTTTCACGTCACACCCATCCCATCGGATGCTCCTTCACGAATGCTTCACATTGATACCTCATACGACTCCATCGGACCAATAGGGGCCCACCTAGACCCTAAAACGTCTATTTCCATACTCTTTGTCTACTGCGCATGCGCAGAATGACGTCAGTTCCACGTCACACACATTCCCTCGGATGCTCCTTCACGAATGGTTCACATTGATGCCTCATACGACTCCATCGGACCAATAGTGGCCCACCTAGACCCCAAAACGTCTATTTTCATACACTTTGTCTACTGCGCATGCGCAGAACGACGTCAGTTCCACGTCACACCCATCCCGTCGGATGCCCCTTCACGAATGCTTCACTTTGACACCTCACTCGATCCAATCGGTACACTAGGGACCCCTCTCGCCCCTGAAGATTGCCGGAGAATGCCGGAGAATTTGGGACTACTTTCTGTCCGCGGAGGCAGACCGCATCACCACCAGACCGCATCATCGCGGAGGAATACACACGCCCGATTCACGCAGACCGGAAGTGACGTCATACATGACGTCACACTTGCGCAGAACACTCCTGCGCACACCGCCACATGACCGCCACAAAATCGTCATACATTGTACCTGCGCACAACACTACCGCGCACACCCACTCCACAATTCCTGCGCATGCGCAGTGACGAGCCAGAGGCTTTAAATCACCTTACCCTACTACTCACGAGAGAGGTATGGGGGGTGCGGAATGGATAACTTTGAGTAATTTCCAATACATAATCCTCATATACGGCCTCACTATGTCTTGCACTTGTGTTTTGGGCAGGAGGGGCATAAACGTTCCTGACAAATTATAAACATCGATTTGCCAGAAAGGCAGTCGATGTCCAACTATAGTCTCGTCAATGGATGTGTGGTCCAATTGAAGCCAGCTGGCCTCGACCATGGTGTGATTGTTCAAGCTTTATTGGCAATCATTGAGAAGACAAGTACAGACATATTTGGAAAAAAATGGATGAAAGGTCTAATTTGGTATTCATTCCTCAACACGAATGTCAATGTCAGTCAAGTCACTGAGCATCTTATAAATGAATGAATCATTTTTATACAATCTGACCTGTGTGACACTGGATGCTTCCTCCTTCTGTTTTAATGCACTAAGAAATATTGAAGAGCTTAACATGGTCCCAGTGTCATTGCCTACGTCATTATATGCACGAATGTTCTATCCATGTATAATTGATATTCACTTCAATTGCCCTTTTTGAGCATGAATAAGCTAATAAGATATAATGACGTATATTCACAATTAAACACAACTTAATAGAGCTTTTGACTTAGGGCTCTTAGGCTAAATGTTGATCAATATCAGAATAATTATCTTTCTCTAATCAAAAGTCAATGGGTTCGTCGAAGTACCATTTACGTCATTTGTTCAGCATACAGAGATTTGTCATGTTAGGAGGAAGACCTCCTAAGGAGACCCCGTGAGTCTATTCATTCTCATTCGCTTTGAACTGCGCTTTGTTTACCAGAGCGTCAGTTACAGTCATGGGTAGTTCTGAAAAGTGTACCTTTTGATAAACACAGAGAGCAAAAGCTGGAACAGGGGATTGCCCCTCCGCCTGTGAAATTCTATATCAAACATATCTGCTCCATCGCTTTTTCATCCCCTTCATCCCTCTTCCATGTAACAGTAGTATTGTGGTTAATAAAACACTTTGCCCTATCTCTTAACATGGTGACCTGAATATTTTGCCCCACGATAACTTAAACTCGACCCCGATGACCAGGGTCGGGAAACTAAACGGAAGTGACGTCATCAAAACGCGAACGATAAGGATTAGAGATATGGGATTTTCGCTAATGGATACACCGAAACAAACTTATTCATCTGAACATACCAATGATGTCATCAAACCGAAAATAGGTCTATATTTCAGGAATCGTAATGGTTAGAGGTTTGAAACTTTCATCGATGGTTTCCTTAAAGCAAAGGCGTGTCCAAACTTCTTAGTCAAAGATAGCATTTTGCCATAACCGGTACGGACATATGAAAAAATGCAAGTATCCCTAAGGATAGCGTACTATAAGAGATATAGTAAACAGGGAAAAAGAAAGCCAATTTAAAATATAGTGTAATAAAATGTTTATTGATCTCAGTATTATATACATCAACGTACTTTTCGTTCATAATTCATCCCTATAAACTATACACTATTCATAATCACATACAAAATATTTAAATTTCAAACATAGCATTCAGTTTTGCAATGTTCATATAAATCTTTTTTTTATCTTATGATGGCGACGACGGACTATATCGCACGTTTGTCCGGATGATTTAGACTCGTGTGTTAACGAAGTTTCCGCTCCATAGCTCGATATAATCAATCCTAAAGGTATAGATCTACTCGCGGTTTGATGACGTCATGATGATGTTATTTATATGATTGGATTATCACCTTTGTTCGAGGTATTCATTACCAAAAGTACCATACCTCAAACCCCCGCCGTTCGTGAGATGTCTGCTATTCCGGTTTTATTTACGTTACATCCGGTTCGGTCGCCATTTTCTTAAAATCACGACATTCTACGCATAACTCTGGGGCAACCTATTGACCTAACTTCATGACCCTGAGTCATCGGGGTCGAGATCAAATTCTTGTGGTGCAAAATATTCAGGTCACCATGTTAAGAGATAGTGGAAACCGCTCTGCATAGACCCTAATACTACATTGTTCCCGAGGAACCATCGTGCCTGCCATGCATTATTCCTGATGATATTTGGCCATCGTTTTACATTCTCCCATTGTCAGAGTTTGTAACCTCCAAACCGTCGGTAAACAAGGGCAATAGGGGATATACAATCTGATGGCATGAGAATGTGGTTTTATTAAGACAGTGGAACAGACGACCCTCAAAAACCAGGCATCTCTGTTGTTGCAAAGCCCTTTTTTTATTTTAGGGAGTGTGTCAGTGACAATTGGACCGGGCGTTAAATATGAACTGTTAATTTTGGTGATAGCATTTTTACGATACTATGAAGCAGACGACGGTCAAACTCAAGGTACCTCTGTCGCTGTCATATCCTGTGTTAAGTCAAAAGAGGGATTTGGCCTCTATTTTAAGAGATTATCATATCGTGTCATAATAATTGGTGTCTTGTAAGAAGTTGATAATTAGCACGAACACATGGACGGTTTAGCATTGTTACCATGCGTTGGGTTTTATCGTTGTAGTTCATCCCAACACCAGAGTATGGCTGGCGGAATGTTGCAATATTCTATGACAAAAAAATAAAATAATTCTTCTTTCTTTGAAGATAATAATTCTGTCTCTGATTGTAAAATTTCATGCATCTAGCGATATTCAATGATTCCAACTAGACATTCTAGCTAAATATGAATGGATCAAACAAATTTAAATAGTTTAACACAATATATATTCAATTCTTCGAATAAAATATTCAATTCTTTGGATAAAAAATTCAATTCTCTGGATATAATATTCAATTCTTTAAATATAATATTCAATTCTTTGAATATAATATTCAATTCTTTGAATGGAGTATTCAATTCTTTGAATGGAGTATTCAATGTTCGGATTTTATATTCAATTCTCATTGGCAGTTCACACAGCCAATGAACGGGCGTCATCCATTTCAGGTCGTCGCAAGAATGGCGAGCTCCTGAAACATAACGTTCCCAGTACCCCTTTTATCCTCTCCGTAATTTCTTCAGCCATGTCACAATTGCTATAATGATAGCTGCTTTCACAGCTTTCAAGCAAGGATTCTACCGACCTGAAAAACGTTAGCCAGGATTGACTACTCAAATCCGCCATTTTACTTCGTTTATAGGCCGGTTTGTAAGCCTAAAAGTCATTGGTCAAGTGAAAGCTGTCTCATGATTCCCTTTGAGCATGTGAATATTATTGTTTGCAATGATTGAATACTATATTCAATGATTGAATAGTAATATTCAGTGAGTGAATACTCATTTTCAATCATTGAATACTTATATTCAACGATTGAATAATTATATTCAATGATTGAATAATTATATTCAATGATTGAATAATTATATTCAATCATTGAATATAAGTATTCAATCATTGAATATAGGTATTCAATCATTGAATATAAGTATTAAATCAATGAATAATTATATTCAATGATTGAATACTTAGTTTCAATGCTATATATACTATATATCGGTTGAATTGAAAATATAAAACATTATTGAACATATATATTTTGTATTCGTAAAAATATTCGTAAAAATTGAACGAATTGTTCGATTTTTGAATGTATAAAATGATTAATAGGATAAAAACGGGAAAATTGAATATTGCAACAGATCGCCTGCCATACCAGAGTTTCTGATATTTTCCCTGCATTGGACTGCAACGTTTTTCCCTTATTCCAAATTTGCCATTTTGATTCTATTTTTTTACGATTGAATTGAATTCATTTGTTCCCGGCTCTATCTTGAAATGTTTTCCTCTCTGTAAACTGTTTCAATCAATTTTATCTGCGCTTTTATTCCCTACGATGTCAATGTGGGCTGGCACTCATATCTGATGCCCATTACCCTAATTTCTGTGACTAGATAGTCGACCTCGTGAATAAGATCTCGTCTAACTTGGGATTCTGAATTATTAATGGCGATGAATTACTAAAAGAATCGCTATACACAACTGCGCGCATGGGTCTAGTTTCTACTATCCATTGCAGTGACTACTATATCTATCAGCTCACTAGAGTAGACATATTGCCAACTTGTATGATTTAGTAACTCTCCATTCCGGGCCTATTCGTCATGTATAGGAAAACACAACAGGCGACTGCATGTAGGAAACCTTCGTTGAACTTGGAAAAGCTACCTGACGAGCTGTATTGCACGCGTTGTTTCCGGTTTGAAGATCGTTACATGACAAACTCCCCAAATTCCGGGATAACGAAAGCTGGTCCGGTATTGTTGTTTGTATTTTGCGATCCATCAGGCTAATTCGTCAGTTTTTGTTGAGTTATTCTGGTGTTATAGATTTTTTTAAACAAAAATTCGCTTTCCTTCTTACTGATGATACGAATGATGTACAGTTGGGGGCTGTATTTGCCTGGGAGTCAACAGTTTCTCTTGTTCGTCTGAGAGTTTCACATCTTCAACGTTCTTTAACAAGTTTCGTAATAACGTAGCCGAATTGTGCCCTTTAACCATGTACCTTTAACATTTTCATAAGATATTGGTTTCAAATAATAGGCTTGGGAGTGGGGTTCCTTTAACGGTACAGTTTATTTTAATGGCTGAGTATTGTATACTTACTATTCGCTTTAACTGAGTTTAAAAAGCTGATTGGTAAACAAGACAGCTATAGTCTTTTTTGAGCGAGCAAGTGAATGATATAACTTAAGTAAGCTACCTTTGCTTGGACCTCAACTTGTACGTGGGACACATCTCTTACGTTTGATCGGTATTATATCTGAGTACCAGTTGGTCTGTATGATATTTCCATATCAGCTTATGGTCAAATACCATTCTGAGAAATTTTACGCTATTTGTTTTATTTCATTTTATTTACCACCTATAGGTCACATTTATTTCAGGAGGCTGTTTGATTGAAAATATAACGCCAGTTGCCTTCATGGCAAATTTAAATCACATTCATTCGACCATTTGTAATGTATATACTGTTCTGAGCTGACCTACTTTTGATGAAAATTTCTGGTGATTTTTGATGAAAATTTCTGGTGATTTTTGATGAAAATCACTGGTGATTCTTACTTGGGCAATGCCCATCTTAATATAGGCAGGATTTCAACTTAGGAGTGGGGGATTTCCAAGAGTTCAGTTGGCGTCGGAGTCCTGATGCCTATACTTCGTAGGTCCTGTGACGTTAGTGACACACTGCCATGTATCTTACGATACCTAAAAAAAACCCTAATCTAATCATGTCATTTATACCCATATTTTAAAGTTTTTGTATGACACCATAGTGCCAGACAAGCTAGGTGGAAAGCCTTCAGTCCCAACTCTAAAAATATTCATATGACAGACCGCTTTTTGCTTATAGCTTTTCGTATTGCGTCTTGTTAGGTGATCGATTGTGTTACGTCCTTTCCTGAAACCTCTTTCTACCTTGTGTAGCAAAAACTGTTTCTCTCTATGTGGTATTCTAATCTATCTTTTATCGTTGTTTTTATAACTTTGCCTCGATTGGAAGTCAGTGAGATCGGTATATATGACTTGCTGTCAGTGAGATTGGTATATATGACTTGCTATCAGTGAGATTGGTATATATGACTTGCTGTCAGTGAGATTGGTATATATGACTTGCTGTCAGTGAGATTGGTATATATGACTTGCTGTCAGTGAGATCGGTATATATGACTTGCTGTCAGTGAGATTGGTATATATGACTTGCTGTCAGTGAGATCGGTATATATGACTTGCTATCAGTGAGATTGGTATATATGACTCTGCTGTCAGTGAGATTGGTATATATGACATGCTGTCAGTGAGTCTTTGAGATCGGAACAACGACTGGTGTTTTCCAGGACTGAGGAATTTCTCTTTTTTTCTGCCATACGGTATTGATACATTTTAGGATACTATGTTGAGTTTCATTGGGTAGCTCGTTAAGAAAGTTGTGTCCGAGACTGTCTTTGTATTGTATTACAGAAATTTTCCCAGTAGTTTTGTTTTGCGCCTTTAATGGTCTTGTGCGCTGAAATATCTCGGTTGTGACAAATTTGTTTACTAGGAGCTAAAAATAATCTCTTGGATAAGAATAACAACATTGCGAGTTTCGATATGAACCCAACTGATCGTAAATTTGAATTTGTTCATTATCGTTTTGTCCCAAACATGATATGCTATGATGTGATATAGCTCCGTTTTGAAAATTGGTACAAGGCGCTAAAAATAAGCTCTTAAATTAGACCAAAAAAAATATATTTAAAAAACCCGAATTTCAGACGATGCCTCATGACCGCCATTTTGCATTCAATCTTCATTTGTCGCGCTGAGGATCATGCAAATAGACCCAGAATGTATCCAAAATAATAAGCTACATTGAGAAACAGCGGATTTTATAATATGATGTAAAAATAAACCATTGACTTGGACTAACGACATGAAAAAACCCCACGTCCATCTCAGATGACCCCACGTTGCCGCCATTTTGAATTCACTATTATTCCTTGTGTTGAGGATAATATTAATAGGGCTTACAGTACTAATCTATTGTGTAAAACAGCCTCGTTTCGAAAGATTGGTACTTTGAACTGAACATGTTGCCTTAAATAAGACGAACATGAGAAAAAACATGATTCTCTGATGAGCCAAGCAGCAGCCATTTTGCATTAATTTTTAGTTGAGGCTTACGCATATAGATTTAAAATAGACCCAGAGTGATCAACTATGATGTGAAGTAGCTCAGTTCAACAAATCTGTACTCTGGCTAAAATTATGTCTTGAATATAGATGAAGATGAATTGTGCATGGATTATTCAAACTCACTCAATTGGTCCAAAATGATGGACTATGATGTGAAACAATTCGTTTTCGACAAATTAGTACATGAGTAGTATAGTAAGAGCACGAAGGGTATTATTTTGCCGGGGGAGATAACTCTTGGGGAGATGACGGGGAGTTCAAGAGACCAAAAACTACCTCCAGCACAGAAGAGTTCCAGTCTAGGGGGAGCTAACTCTGGGTGACTATAGTTCCGGCAAAGGGCCCCTGGGCATGTATTCTTCCGCGGTGATGCGGTCTGGCGGTGATGCGGTCGCGGGAAAAAGCTTCCGCGGAGAAAAAGTAGTCCCCAGACTTCAAATACGCTGCATAGTCCGATTGGGTCGAGTGAGGTATCAAAGTGAAGCATTCGTGAAGGTGCATCCAGTCATGGGTGGGTGCATGTAAAATTAGGATTTTTTCCCGAAACTATAAAAAGCGGAACACGGACTTTACCCCTAAAATAGGGGAAAACACCTATCAACTCTAGCCAAAAGGGCTAATATCGATCCCCGGGCTTATCGGGGCCTGCCTATCAAGTCAATGGGGTGGGTGCATGTAAAATTATGATTTTTTGCCGAAACTATAAAAAGCGGAACACGGACTTTACCCCTATCAACCCTAGCCAAAAGGGCTAATATCGGTCCCCGGGCTTATCGGGGCCTGCCTATCAAGTCAATGGGGTGGGTGCATGTAAAATTAGGATTTTTTCCCGAAACGATAAAAAGCGGAACACGGACTTTACTCCTAAAATAGGGGGAAACCCCTATCAACCCTAGCCAAAAGGGCTAATATCGGTCCCCGGGCTTATCGGGGCCTGCCTATCAAGTCAATGGGGTG
>JAVTVY010037663.1:0-15615 GCA_036873755.1 Hanleya hanleyi
AAAACTTCAATACGACACCATGCACGCGACATTTGGATCCATGGGTATCCAAGAAAGGGTATCCAAGAAATGCCTTTTCTCTACTATTCCTATATAATACAGTGTAAAATTCAAACGGTAAAAGCGATTGGGATACGTAATCCCACATACCTATATGGGATTGAGCGCGTGCGATGGGATTGAGCGCGTGCGACGCAGACTGAACAACCACGACGGTAGAAGCAAGCTGCGGGCTTTTTTTGTGCTACAACAACCTTTCTCTCGGAGTGTCGTTGATATTTCTGCTAAAATATTGATTAAAGTAGTGATTTAAATTATATGGGGAAAAGACTCCCACGATAACTTTCCCAAGTGATGAAAATCCCACTCTCGAGAAGAAAAATACATCCTAACCTCTCTTGGCCTCTCTCTCTTAATTCTCGACTCCTCATGCACACCATGACATCACCACAAGTGCTGAATAGCACCCCAGTCTTATTATACTACACGATAGCTTCGATACGATATGCCCATCATGCCCATCCGAAAATACCATTTCTCTATTACTCTTCAACTGCGCAGGAGCACCTCGACGTCACCACTCAACGTGGACAGCACAGCGGTCTTATTGCATATACCACGAGAGGTTCAATACGAACCGCGCCTCTTCAAATGCTAGATTTCCACTGACGAATAGGAATATGCATACGAGAGAATAACCTAGGTATTGTTTGAAGACCCCGAATCATCGTACGCAGAGGTGGAAGCTCCTTGAGAATTGGGGCGTGTGTGGGGTGGGTGGGGGTGTCTCAGCTATCTCAACACTTCAGGCGGCGGTTCGCACACTTTTACCAAGGGGTATTTCATCGAAATTATATGACGTGAATTAAGATTAAAAACGAGTTAATATTGAGGACATAAAACTGCGTGAATTTGCTCCTCAAAAACAGATTGCATTAACGCTGCCATTTGTCGGTACTGTAATTGGAAGAAAGAACCTCTTGATTGACAGTCATCAACTTGACTTGTCACCTCATGCTTTTGCCAAAAATGGCGATATTAAAAATGGGAGGCCCCACCTTCTTAAATGTGGATGTGGGAGCCAACCGCACCGCTTTGGCCGCCCATGATATGAGATAACAGCTTTGAAGCTTGTTTAATTGGAGCGCCTTGGTCATCGAAATATATGTTCGATAATCTTGTAAAGGTAGGATCACCTCGAAAGGGTTTTAAACACCTTAGTCATCTGCGGCTAGTCTTGGTATTATGGCCGATATTTGGAGGTTTTAATTCCATTATGGTCCCAAAGCCGTATATTCTTGTCCCCAAAGCCTCATTCTGATCCCCAGAGCCTCGTTCTGATTCCCAGAGCCTCATTCTGGTTCCCAGAGCCTCATTCTGGTCCCAGAGTGTCGTTCTGATCCCCAGATCCTCGTTTTGATTCCCAGAGCCTCATTCTGATCCTCATAGCCTCATTCTGGTCCCCAGAGACTCACTTTGGTTCCCCGAGCCTCATTCTAGACCCCAGAGCCTCAGTTTGGTTCCTTGAGCCTCATTCTGGCCCCCATAGCCTTGTTCTTGTTATTGTGATTTCTCAGGAATTACTGCGTGGATCTTCATTAAATTTGGTACACAGGTTTCCCTTGCGGCCTAGTTGTGCAAGATAACTTTTCTGGTCCGATTCGAAAATCCATTTGTCATGAACTACTGCATGGATGTTTTTCAAATTTGGTACACAGTTTCCCCTTGGGGTCTAGTTGTTCGAGATACATTTCCTGGTCCGATTCGAAAAACCAGTATGGCAACTAGACGGCCATCTTGGATTTCATCATGAAATATTGTTATCGCGATTTCTCAGGAACTGCAGGATGTATCTTTCTCGGAATTGGTACACAGGTTTCCCTTGGGGTCTAGTTGTGCAAGATGCCTATTCTGGTCCAATTTGAAAATCCAATATGGCCACCAGGCGGCCATGTTGGATTTCCCCATGAAAATTTGTCATCGCGATTTCTCAGTAACTACTGCATGGATCTTTCTCAAATTTAGTACAGAGGTCCCCCTTGGGGTCTAGTTGTGCATCACACCGCTGAAGCGGAACGGGTTTGAGCCCAGTTGGTCCATGTGTGAAAGTTTGCCAGTTACTTGCCGAAGGGCGGTGGTTCTCTCCGGGTACTCCGGCTTCCTCCACCAACCAAACTGACTGTCACCATATGAGTGAAACAAACTTGAGTGTGGCATTAAGCCAAATTTCCTCCCTCCCTCTAGTTGTGCAAGATACCTTTTCTGGTCCGATTCGAAAATCCAATATGGTCATCAGGCGACCATCTTGGAATTCCCCATGACACTTTGTTATCGCAATTTGTCAGGAACTACCGCAAGGATCTTTCTCAAAATTGGTACATAGGTTCCCCTTGGGATATAGTTGTGCAAGATACCTTTTCCTGGTTCGATTCGAGAATCCAATATGGCCACCAGGCGACCATCTTGGCTTTCCTCATGTTACTTTGTTATCTCGATTTCTCAGGAAGTACTGCATGGATCTTTCTCAAATTGGTATACAGGTTTCCATTGGGGTCTAGTTGTGCAAGATTCCTTTTCTGGTCCGATTCGAAAATGCGATATGGCCACCAGGCGGTCATCTTGGATTTCCCCATGAAACTTTGTTATCGTGATTTCTCAGGAAGTACTGCATGGATCTTTCTCAAATTTGGTACACAGGTTCCCCTTTGGGTCTAGTTGTGCAAGATTCCTTTTTTGGTCAGATTCGAAAATTCAATATCACCGCCAGCCGGCCATCTGAATTTTCCCTTCAAACATTATCGTGAACTCTCAGGAACTAATTCATGGATCTTTCCGAAATTCTGTACACAGGTCCCACATGGGGCCTAGTTGTGCAAGATACTTTTTTGGATCCGATTCAAAAATCCAAGTTACGCTTCAAATTAATAAGGTATTCCCGAGTTGTGACGTTGCATCACAAGAGTCGGCGGATCGAACGGTGGGGCATATTCTATATATTGAGTATAAAGAATATCCATGCTTTCACCTCCTATATCAAGGAGTTCAGATGATACCGAATTAAAAGGTATTTCTTCAAATTTTAAATCAGTTTACTTTAGTCCATGTCGTTGCAAGTCAACTGCCCCAGCGTTTCGTCTGCCGTCGGGTCGGCTACACGAAGGGATGTCACTATTTTGACGCAACGTCACAACTCGACAACTGTAGACTACCGGTGCTGCGTGTTTCGATACAACGGAGATAATCAGGATTCAGACACTATCAAATTTTCAACATTACTGCAGGCACCGGATCCCTTCAGTATTAAGTTGTGTACCGGTACCATCTTACTATTTTAGAGCGTGACGTATCTCAAACTAGCCCAGTAAGCAGAACAGAATTAGCATTCATTCCTAATTATAACATCTTAGGTATGTATGTTTCATAGGTCATGCCAAATTGTCAAAGAGTGGACGGCTATATATTTCCCCTACCTGGTAAATGCACCGGTTTTAACTTTCGAGACTTTCTGAAGAAAATGAAACTTTAACTTCTGGTGAACCATAAATCACACAAACACTCGTAATAGCATACAATAATGCCTTTTTCTATTACTCCTCGACTGTGTTTTTTACCGTTCAACGTGGACAGCAACCCCGTCTTATTCTACTTCACGGGAGCTTCAATACGACATCATACAGACCATATATGGACACTTCACAGCCAGAAAAATGGTTATAACTATCACCCCGAAAAGGTGATTAGTTACAGCCATCACTCTTTTTTATGATCAGCTTCAAAAATGATTGGCAATCACCTCTGAAGAGTGATGAGCAATGATTGTAAATTTGGGTCAGTCATCACCCTTAAACTGTGATGGCCGTCAACATTTAATCAACTCTTTTCTAGTTGTGTTGGCTGTTCATATATTGAACAAGCATTCTCATGCGCATCCGAAAATACCCTTTTGCCGCCACTCCTTCAAGCGCATAAACACAACGTCATCACCTCTCAGCGTGAACTGTCCCATAGTCTTATTGTACACAATGGCGGTTTCAGTACGACACTGTGCACGCCACATTTGACCTATGGTAACCCATAAATCGCCAAAACACTCCCAAGCGCACCCGGAAATGCCTTCTCATTACCACTCATCGACTGTGGGTGCACACCATGACTTCACCGCTGAACGAGGACAGTACCCTCGTCTCATTCTAAACACAAAAAACTTCAATACGACACCATGCACGCGACATTTGGATCCATGGGTATCCAAGAAATGCCTTTTCTCTACTATTCCTATATAATACTGTGTAAAATTCAAACGGTAAAAGCGACTGGGATACGTAATCCCACATACGTATATGGGATTGAGCGCGTGCGACGCAGACTGAACAACCACGACGGTAGAAGCAAGCTGCCGGCTTTTTGTGCTACAACAACCTTTCTCTCGGAGTGTCGTTGATATTTCTGCTAAAATATTGATTAAAGTAGTGATTTAAATTATATGGGGGAAAGACTCCCACGTTAACTTTACCAAGGGATGAAAATCCCACTCTCGAGAAGAAAAATACATCCTAACCTCTCTTGGCCTATCTCTCTTAATTCTCGACTCCTCATGCACACCATGACATCACCACAAGTGCTGAATAGCACCCCAGTCTTATTATACTACACGATAGCTTCGATACGACATGCCCATCATGCCCATCATGCCCATCCGAAAATACCATTTCTCTATTACTCTTCAACTGCGCAGGAGCACCTCGACGTCACCACTCAACGTGGACAGCACAGCAGTCTTATTGCATATGCCACGAGAGGTTCAATACGAACCGCGCCTCTTCAAATGCTAGATTTCCACTGACGAATAGGAATATGCATACGAGAGAATAACCTAGGAATTGTTTGAAGACCCCGAATCATCGTACGCAGACGTGGAAGCTCCTTGAGAATTGGGGCGTGTGTGGGGTGGGTGGGGGTGTCTCAGCTACCTCAACACTTCAGTCGACGGTTCGCACACTTTTACCCAGGGGTATTTCATCATAATTATATGACGTGAATTAAGATTAAAAACGAGTTAATATTGAGGACATAAAACTGCGTGAATTTGCTCCTCAAAAACAGATTGCATTAACGCTGCCATTTGTCGGTACGGTAATTGGAAGAAAGAACCTCTTGATTGACAGTCATCAACTTGACTTGTCACCTCATGCTTTTTCCAAAAATGGCGATATTAAAAAGGGGAGGCCCCACCTTCTTAAATGTGGATGTGGGAGCCAACCGCACCGCTTTGGCCGCCCATGATATGAGATAACAGCTTTGAAGCTTGTTTAATTGGAGCGACTTGGTCATCGAAATATATGTTCGATAATCTTGTAAAGGTAGGATCACCTCGAAAGGGTTTCAAACACCTTAGTCATCTGCGGCTAATCTTGGTATTATGGCCGATATTTGGAGGTTTTAATTCCATTATGGTCCCAAAGCCGTATATTCTGGTCCCCAAAGCCTCATTCTGATCCCCAGAGCCTCGTTCTGATTCCCTGAGCCTCATTCTGGTTCCCAGAGCCTCATTCTGGTGCAGGTTTCCCTTGCGGCCTAGTTGTGCAAGATAACTTTTCTGGTCCGATTCGAAAATCCATTTGTCATGAACTACTGCATGGATGTTTTTCAAATTTGGTACAGTTTCCCCTTGGGGTCTAGTTGTTCGAGATACCTTTCCTGGTCCGATTCGAAAAACCAGTATGGCCACTAGACGGCGATCTTAGATTTCCTCATGAAATATTGTTATCGCGATTTCTCAGGAACCGCAGCATGTATCTTTCTCGGAATTGGTACGAAGCGGCACGGGTTCGAGCCCAGTTTGTCCATGTGTGAAAGTTTTGCCAGTTACTTGCCGAAGGGCGGTGGTTCTCTCCGGGTACTCCGGCTTCCTCCACCAACCAAACTGACTGTCACCATATGAGTGAAATAAACTTGAGTGTGACATTAAGCCAAATTCCCTCCCTCCCTCTAGTTGTGCAAGATACCTTTTCTGGTCCGATTCGAAAATCCAATATGATCTTCAGGCGACCATCTTGGTTTTCCCCATGACACTTTGTTATCACAATTTTCAGGAACTACCGCATGGATCTTTCTCAAAATTGGTACATAGGTTCCCCTTGGGATATAGTTGTGCAAGATACCTTTTCCTGGTTCGATTCGAGAATCCAATATGGCCACCAGGCGACCATCTTGGCTTTCCTCATGTTACTTTGTTATCTCGATTTCTCGGGAAGTACTGCATGGATCTTTCTCAAATTGGTATACAGGTTTCCATTGGGATCTAGTTGTGCAAGATACCTTTTCTGGTCCGATTCGAAAATGCGATATGGCCACCAGGCGGCCATCTTGGATTTCCCCATGAAACTTTGTTATCGTGATTTCTCATGAAGTACTGCATGGATCTTTCTCAAATTTGGTACACAGGTTCCCCTTTGGGTCTAGTTGTGCAAGATACCTTTTTTGGTCAGATTCGAAAATTCAATATCACCGCCAGCCGGCCATCTGAATTTTCCCTTCAAACATTATCGTGAACTCTCAGGAACTAATTCATGGATCTTTCTGAAATTCTGTAAACAGGTCCCACATGGGGCCTAGTTGTGCAAGATACCTTTTTGGATCCGATTCAAAAATCCAAGTTACGCTTCAAATTAAAAAGGTATTCCCGAGTTGTGACGTTGCATCACACGAGTCGGCGGATCGAACGGTGGGGCATATTCTATATATTGAGTATAGAGAATATCCATGCTTTCACCTCCTATATCAAGGAGTTCAGATGATACCGAATTAAAAGGTATTTCTTCAAATTTTAAATCAGTTTACTTTAGTCCATGCCGTTGCAAGTCAACTGCCCCAGCGTTTCGTCTGCTGACGGGTCGGCTACACGAAGGGATGTCACTATTTTGACGCAACGTCACAACTCGACAACTGTAGACTACCGGTACTGCGGGTTTCGATACATCGGAGATAATCAGGATTCAGGCACTATCAAATTTTCAACATTACTGCAGGCACCGGATCCCTTCAGTATTAAGTTGTGTACCGGTACCATCTTACTATTTTAGAGCGTGACGTATCTCAAACTAGCCCAGTAAGCAGGACAGAATTAGCATTCATTCCTAATTATAACATCTTAGGTACGTATGTTTCATAGGTCATGCCAAATTGTCAAAGAGTGGACGGCTATATATTTCCCCTACCTGGTAAATGCACCGGTTTTAACTTTCGAGACTTTCTGAAGAAAATGAAACTTTAACTTCTGGTGAACCATAAATCACACAAACACTCGTAATAGCATACAATAATGCCTTTTTCTATTACTCCTCGACTGTGCATATCATCGTTCAACGTGGACAGCAACCCCGTCTTATTCTACTTCACGGGAGCTTCAATACGACATCACACAGACCATATATGAACACTTCACAGCCAGAAAAATGGTTATAACTATCACCCCGAAAAGGTGATTAGTTACAGCCATCACCCTTTTTTATGATCACCTTCAAAAATGATTGTCAATCACCTCTGAAGAGTGATGAGCAATGATTGTAAATTTGGGTCAGTCATCACCCTTAAACTGTGATGGCCGTCAACATTTAATCAACTCTTTTCTAGTTGTGTTGGCTGTTCATATATTGAACAAGCATTCTCATGCGCATCCGAAAATACCCCTTTGCCGCCACTCCTTCAAGCGCATAAGCACAACGTCATCACCTCTCAACGTGAACTGTCCCATAGTCTTATTTTACACAATGGCGGTTTCAGTACGACACTGTTCACGCCACATTTGACCTATGGTAACCCATAAATCGCCAAAACACTCCCAAGCGCACCCGGAAATGCCTTCTCATTACCACTCATCGACTGTGGGTGCACACCATGACCTCACCGCTGAACGAGGACAGTACCCTCGTCTCATTCTACACACAAAAACCTTCAATACGACACCATGCACGCGACATTTGGATCCATGGGTATCCAAGAAAGGGTATCCAAGAAATGCCTTTTCTCTACCTTTCCTATATAATACAGTGTAAAATTCAAACGGTAAAAGCGACTGGGATACGTAATCCCACATACGTATATGGGATTGAGCGCGTGCGACGCAGACTGAACAACCACTTAGTGATCAAAAGTGAGAACTCGTTCTGTTCCATCGCGATTTATCCTACTTGTTTTACCGCTGTAAACGAGCCTTTATTTCTATTCCGCTATACTGCAAACGGCAAAATTGTTGAGATGTTTCGTGTAGAAGAATGTATTCTCATATTATTATGAGTTAGGCCCCTGTGCCATGACAAAAAATGGGTTGACCCATCAATCAAGTCACGTGTCCGAAATCTACATCCAAGGGACCAGTTCATACTACGGCAGCTATAGGTGCATGTCAACAAGCTTTGAATGTTCAAAACGACGAAAAGCAAATTAACAATCACCTATATACATTCCAAGACTTCCAACTAAAGCGTGAACAGTGGATTTTCTAATAGATTAGTGTTGATTGGCCCGTTACATCATCTATAATGGTCATCGCAGTATGAATTAGTCTATCCTCCTTTGGGCGAGTGCAGCTGAGCACGTGGATTATCAATATTACCCACGACCTCAAATTATCTGCACTGAATCGCCTATAAAGTGCTCTAATGGTAGAGATGACACCTAGTCCTATGTCCGAACGCAATTAAGTTCAAGTTCAAGTATTTATTGCACAAACACCATAAGAGGCAGAGTACAAATTAAATCGAACAATTAGCCAGAGAAACAATAGTATATGTACATTTGACACCCTGAGTGTGTGAAGGATAAACAGTCAAACATTCACCCAGACTGCGTGGATATATTGTAGATGGAATAGTACTAATGCGAAATATTATGATGCAAATATAGCAAGAACGTGTGCAAATAATAGGATAATGCAAACGACACAAACATTAAGTAGAAACTCTTGCACGTAGTCATGTGGTGACGGGTGACAGCTGGGTATATTAGGGCGTTTCCCAAATGGTCACATCCGGTTGGTCCCGTAAGATCCGACCTGGGTGCAATCACATTCATAGAATGAACACACACCACCAGAAAGAGATGGAGTGAAACGATCCCTTGGTGGGTTTCGAGGTGCCCCATGACAAAATAGAAGTCAAATCTTTTTCCTGTGAACTCAATTAACCCATACTTCTAATATAGGTGATCAAATGAGTTTGGAATGCTATTAAAATATTGAAATCGAACACTTAATACAGATCTCGAACTTTATACTCCCAACCCGATATATTCGCAGAGTCGGACTGCAAAATTGTTGACACTTTAACTCGAATTTAAGCTATCTTGCATTGCTGTGATTCGAAAGCTGGTCAACATTTCCAATCTTTTTACATATGTTTGAAAGTCAAGTTCAAAGCGAACCAATTTGTGAGCCAAAGGCGATGCCTTGACCATCTTGCATAGCAGACCGCGTTCCATCCAATTGCAGTTACGCGACCTCGAAAACTGCGCTGATGGTAAAAGACGCTAGGGATGCTCCGCACTGTTTCGTAGAAAAAACGAGGGAGTTTCCCAATGTTTTATAGGTCACAGACTGGAATTCCCCTCAAAACTTGATTTTAAAAACGAAAATGGCATTTTTTTTATTATGTTGATATGAATTCAGTCTGAAGGTTGATAGAAAATCAGGATGGATGAATTCAGAAAAAATATAAATTTAGAAGTGAATTGGGGATGACACCATGCACTTCGGATCGAGGCTATCCTTTGAGCGCCATTTTCGTCACTGTTGCAGACGACACGTTACATTGAAATCCAGCTGGAGATGGGCACATAAATGCCACTTTTTTGAAAGCTACTGGGGTTGATGACAGAGTCGTAGTGAATATAAAACATCTCATTTTGCGTAGTGGATACGCTGAGCCGTCAGCTGAAGTTGATGTATTTTGTGGAAAATGAGCCCACGTGTGAGCGTCGTTGTTGTTGCCGATTACAGGTCAGTCAAATTTCTTTTTCAACACTCAATTGTTTTGGCCTTAAAATATCCCTGAGATATATAGAATTATTTTGATATATGAAATATGAACAGGTTCTGTGTTTAGAGCCTCCTCTATAAGTGAGACCCCAAATGTGGGCCTTTTCACAGCAGTCTCCCAAGATGTTTCAGTATCAGCGCGGACCATCTTTAAAGTTTCATTGTTTCCTACATTTGCCTGGCTTGTTGGATGTTTGATGGTAGATGAATGGGTTTATTTTTTTCTTCAAATAGATTTTGTTTAAGACTATGTTTCTTTTACATTTATTAAGGTTCATGGTTATTGAAAATGTGCATTGTTGTGATTCGAAAGCTGGTCAACATTCCCGATCTTTTTACATATGTTTGAAAGTCATGTTCAAAGTGAACCAATTTGTGAGCCAAAGGCGATACATGACCAACTTTACATAGCAGATCGCGTTCCACGCAATTGCTGTTACGCGACCTCGACAAACTGCGCTGATGGTAAAAGACGCTGGAGTTTTACTTTCTGTGCGACTATTGCGCGAGTGCAAAATATTTAATCAAGCAGCATAACAATAAAATATTCATGGATAGATCAGTGAAATTTTATAGAAATCGTGCCTTATTTCACCCAATTCAAGTCGTTTAGTGGATTGGTTGGGTCGGATACACTGACATCGCGGGCCGCATTTAAAGTTTTATTGTTTTCTACATTTTCTGGCTTGTTCGATGTCTGATGGTAGATGAATGGGTTTATTTTTCTTCAAATAGATTTTGTTTAAAACTACATGTATGTTTCTTTTACATTTATTACGGTTCATGGTTATTGAAAATGTGCGTATTTATCTGCCACCGGTTATATCGCACAAGTTCCTTCGCCATGACACAAAATGGATTGTCCCATTAATAAAGTCACGTGTGCGAAATTGACACCACAGAGAACGAGTCCAATTAGTTCGGTCACGGAGGCCGCAGGCCTTAGTGATCAAAAGTGAGAACTCGTTCTGTTCCATCGCGATTTATCCTGCTTGTTTTACCGCTGTAAACGAGCCTTTATTTCTATTCCGCTATACTGCAAACGGCAAAATTGTTGAGATGTTTCGTGTAGAAGAATGTATTCTCATATTATTATGAGTTAGCCCCCTGTGCCATGACAAAAAATGGGTTGACCCATCAATCAAGTCACGTGTCCGAAATCTACATCCAAGGGACCAGTTCATACTACGGCAGCTATAGGTGCATGTCAGCAAGCTTTGAATGTTCAAAACGACGAAAAGCAAATTAACAATCACCTATACATTCCAAGACTTCTAACTAAAGCGTGAACCGTGGATTTTCTAATAGATTAGTGTTGATTGGCCCGTTACATCATCTATAATGGTCGCATCGCAGTATACAGATTAGTCTATCCTCCTTTGGGCGAGTGCAGCTGAGCACGTGGATTACCAATATTACCGCGACCTCAAATTATCTGCACTGAATCGCCTATAAAGTGCCGTCTATTGGTAGAAGATGACGCCTAGTCTATCATCCGAACGCAATTAAGTTCAAGTTCAAGTATTTATTGCACAAACACCATAAGAGGCAGAGTACAAATTAAATCGAACAATTAGCCAGAGAAACAATAGTATATGTACATTTGACACCCTGAGTGTGTGAAGGATAAACAGTCAAGCATTCACCCAGACTGCGTGGATATATTGTAGATGGAATAGTACTAATGCGAAATATTATGATGCAAATATAGCAAGAACGCGTGCAAATAATATGATAATGCAAACGACACAAACATAAGTAGAAACTCTTGCACGTAGTCATGTGGTGACGGGTGACAGCTGGGTATATTAGGGCGTTTCCCAAATGGTCACATCCGGTTGGTCCCGTAAGATCCGACCTGGGTGCAATCACATTCATAGAATGAACACACACCACCAGAAAGAGATGGAGTGAAACGATCCCTTGGTGGGTTTCGAGGTGCCCATGACAAAATAGAAGTCAAATCTTTTTCCTGTGAACTCAATTAACCCATACTTCTAATGTAGGTGATCAAATGAGTTTGGAATGCTATTAAAATATTGAAATCGAACACTTAATACAGATCTCGAACTTTATACTCCCAACCCGATATATTCACAGAGTCGGACTGCAAAATTGTTGACACTTTAACTCGAATTTAAGCTATCTTGCATTGCTGTGATTCAGCTGGTCAACATTTCCAATCTTTTTACATATGTTTGAAAGTCAAGTTCAAAGCGAACCAATTTTGTGAGCCAAAGGCGATGCCTTGACCATCTTGCATAGCAGACCGCGTTCCATCCAATTGCAGTTACGCGACCTCGAAAAACTGCGCTGATGGTAAAAGACGCTAGGGATGCTCCGCACTGTTTCGTAAAAAAAAACGGGGAGTTTCCCAATGTTTTATAGGTCACAGACTGGAATTCCCCTCAAAACTTGATTTTAAAAACGAAAATGGCATTTTTTTGTATTATGTTGATATGAATTCAGTCTGAAGGTTGATGGAAAATCAGGATGGATGAATTCAGAAAAAATATAGAATTTAGAGGTGAATTGGGGATGACACCATGCACTTCGGATCGAGGCTATCCTTTGAGCGCCATTTTCGTCACTGTTGCAGACGACACGTTACATTGAAATCCAGATGGAGATGGGCACATAAATGCCACTTTTTTGAAAGCTACTGGGGTTATTTGACAGAGTCGTAGTGAATATAAACATCTCATTTGCGTAGTGGATACATGAGCCGTCAGCTGAAGTTGATGTATTTTGTGGAAAATGAGCCCCCGTGTGAGCGTCGTTGTTGTTGCCGATTACAGGTCAGTCATTCAAATTTCTTTTTCAACACTCAATTGTTTTGGCCTTAAAATATCCCTGAGATACTTATAGAATTATTTTGATATATGAAATATGAACAGGTTCTGTGTTTAGAGGCCTCCTCTATAAGTGATTTACAAATGTGGGCCTTTTCACAGCAGTCTCCCAAGATGTTTCAGTATCAGCGCGGACCATCTTTAAAGAAGTTTCATTGTTTCCTACATTTGCCTGGCTTGTTGGATGTTTGATGGTAGATGAATGGGTTTATTTTTTTCTTCAAATAGATTTTGTTTAAGACTATGTTTCTTTTACATTTATTAAGGTTCATGGTTATTGAAAATGTGCATTGTTGTGATTCGAAAGCTGGTCAACATTCCCGATCTTTTTACATATGTTTGAAAGTCATGTTCAAAGTGAACCAATTTGTGAGCCAAAGGCGATACCTTGACCAACTTGCATAGCAGATCGCGTTTCACGCAATTGCTGTTACGCGACCTCGACAAACTGCGCTGATGGTAAAAGACGCTGGAGTTTTACTTTCTGTGCAAAACTATTCGCTGATATACCGAGTGCAAAATATTTAATCCAAGCATGCATAACAATAAAATATTCATGGATAGATCAGTGAAATTTTATAGAAATCCGTGCCTTATTTCACCCAATTCAAGTCGTTTAGTGGATTGGTTGGGTCGGATACACTGACATCGCGGACCGCATTTAAAGTTTTATTGTTTTCTACATTTTTCTGGCTTGTTCGATGTCTGATGGTAGATGAATGGGTTTATTTTTTCTTCAAATAGATTTTGTTTAAAACTACATGTATGTTTCTTTTACATTTATTACGGTTCATGGTTATTGAAAATGCGTATTTATCTGCCAGGTTATATCACACAGTCCTTCATATGACACTAAAATGGATTGTCCCATTAATAAAGTCACGTGTGCGGATTGACACCACAGAGGCGAGTCAATTAGTTCGGTCACGGAGGCCGCAGGCCGAGTGATCAAAAGTGAGAACTCGTTCTGTTCCATCGCGATTTATCCTACTTGTTTTACCGCTGTAAAGCAGCCTTTATTTCTATTCCGCTATACAAACGGCAAAATTGTTGAGATGTTTCGTGTAGAAGAATGTATTCTCATATTATTATGAGTTAGCCCCCTGTGCCATGACGAAAAAATGGGTTGACCCATCAATCAAGTCACGTGTCCAGAAATCTACATCCAAGGGACCAGTTCATACTACGGCAGCTATAGGTGCATGTCAGCAAGCTTTGAATGTTCAAAACGACGAAAAGCAAATTAACAATCACCTATATACATTCCAAGACTTCAACTAAAGCGTGAAAGTGGATTTTCTAATAGATTAGTGTTGATTGGCGTTACATCATCTATAATGGTCATCGCAGTATGAATTAGTCTATCCTCCTTTGGGCGAGTGCAGCTGAGCACGTGGATTATCAATATTACCCACGACCTCAAATTATCTGCACTGAATCGCCTATAAAGTGCTCTAATGGTAGAGATGACACCTAGTCCTATGTCCGAACGCAATTAAGTTCAAGTTCAAGTATTTATTGCACAAACACCATAAGAGGCAGAGTACAAATTAAATCGAACAATTAGCCAGAGAAACAATAGTATATGTACATTTGACACCCTGAGTGTGTGAAGGATAAACAGTCAAACATTCACCCAGACTGCGTGGATATATTGTAGATGGAATAGTACTAATGCGAAATATTATGATGCAAATATAGCAAGAACGTGTGCAAATAATATGATAATGCAAACGACACAAACATTAAGTAGAAACTCTTGCACGTAGTCATGTGGTGACAGGGTGACAGCTGGGTATATTAGGGCGTTTCCCAAATGGTCACATCCGGTTGGTCCCGTAGATCCGACCTGGGTGCAATCACATTCATAGAATGAACACACACCACCAGAAAGAGATGGAGTGAAACGATCCCTTGGTGGGTTTCGAGGTGCCCCATGACAAAATAGAAGTCAAATCTTTTCCTGTGAACTCAATTAACCCATAACTTCTAATATAGGTGATCAAATGAGTTTGGAATGCTATTAAAATATTGAAATCGAACACTTAATACAGATCTCGAACTTTATACTCCCAACCCGATATATTCGCAGAGTCGGACTGCAAAATTGTTGACACTTTAACTCGAATTTAAACTATCTTGCATTGCTGTGATTCGAAAGCTGGTCAACATTTCCAATCTTTTTACATATGTTTGAAAGTCAAGTTCAAAGCGAACCAATTTGTGAGCCAAAGGCGATGCCTTGACCATCTTGCATAGCAGACCGCGTTCCATCCAATTGCAGTTACGCGACCCCGAAAAACTGCGCTGATGGTAAAAGACGCTAGGGATGCTCCGCACTGTTTCGTAGAAAAAACGAGGGAGTTTCCCAATGTTTTATAGGTCACAGACTGGAATTCTCCTCAAAACTTGATTTTAAAAACGAAAATGGCATTTTTTTTTATTATGTTGATATGAATTCAGTCTGAAGGTTGATAGAAAATCAGGATGGATGAATTCAGAAAAAATATAAAATTTAGAGGTGAATTGGGGATGACACCATGCACTTCGGATCGAGGCTATCCTTTGAGCGCCATTTTCGTCACTGTTACAGACGACACGTTACATTGAAATCCAGCTGGAGATGGGCACATAAATGCCACTTTTTTGAAAGCTACTGGGGTTATTTGACAGAGTCGTAGTGAATATAAACATCTCATTTGCGTAGTGGATACATGAGCCGTCAGCTAA
>JAVTVY010037664.1:0-15537 GCA_036873755.1 Hanleya hanleyi
AAGCAGGGGAAAATGAGGAGGGAGAGGGGCGGGGGTGTCTCATGGCGGTGTGATGGCTAAGCATGTCCCGGGCAAGTGTCGGATCCTTTTATTAAGTGAAGAGTGTTCGTGCTCCGAAGACATCTGGGTAAGAAGATAGGAGCCGGACACTCTAAGCCATGGGGCATTTCTTAGTCTCCACACCGGAGTGTGGAGTTAATGATAATAATCTTGATCAAAGGGGGTTTCCCATGGTTGAATATTAACCATCTCCCAGTCGACAAGATTATCATTCACACAACGAGTCGATTATAGTCATATACTGAATTTATCAGTCGAAAAAATGCAGTTGGCGGATGTCGAAAATATGCTGTCAAAATACGCCAGAACGCGCCATATGGCATCTAAATTTTCACAAATTTTCCGGGAGGGCATGCCCCCGGACCCCCCTAGCGCATTAGGAGTTCCGGAATATTCTCTACCGAACCCCGTTTGCCAAACCAGCCTACGGGCTTGGACACTATTTATTGCACTCACGGGGGCTTCGCCCCCTCTCAGGCACGGCGGAGCCGGGCGGGGGGGGGGGGAGGCTACGGGGGCTGAAGCCCCCCCAATAATTTGGCCAACTTTTCTAAAATTTACATGATGTCAACGCAAAAATACTTCAATGAATACGTATTTTCGAAATGAATAGTAAAATGAATTGTCTGTGTCGCATATCTATCGCATAACTAAAACTATTTACAGCTGTCCAGCATTAGTGGGCCAACCAAAGCTCTAGAATTTTGTTTAGTAATTTTTAGGTTCACAAAAGGTTAGTGTTATACTATATAAAAGATGGTAGAGATAAATGATTAAATCCTCACACCATGTACCGTATGCCACTAATTATTAAGACGAAATGCCGCTAAAAACACATGACTCCGATGTCCTGGACGTTTCGTGATATCAGCGAAGATAAAATACTGTTATTTGATTGTTCAGACATGGCATTCATCAAAATTAGAAAGAAAATGGACTAGAATAGAAAATACCCTGCGTGTCCATGCCATGGGAATGTCCAAATCCTCGCCCAGTCAAGAAGTTACCGAAACGCAATGCATATAATTACAAGTCCTTGGTAATGAAGTGCCCAAATACACGCTGTCGGTTTTCATTGTTCACAAACTCATTGGCAATTTCGATCAGATAACCGTTGATGGAGTCTGTGAGATTCTTGACGATGAATATAAAAAATGTTGGGAAAACCGGCAACACAAATAGAGTTTACACGGGCGAGGATTTCTTGTTTTATTGCTCGGAAATACGCTAGAACGCTTCTCCGGCCATCTAAGACCCCTGGAGCTTACGGGGCCTAGGTGGCCCCTGGACCCTCGCCTAATTGTCCTGTAATAGTAGCCCCCCAATCAAGAATTGCTTCCGCCGTGCCTGCCTCTAGCTCAATATCTTGCCAATACTTGGCATACATTGTCATCATGTAACGATTACATAATTTTCACGATGATGTATTAATTTATCAGCAAAATGGATGTAGATAGAATAGTTATATACCCCCACCTATACATCCTCACTGGTGAGTTGAATTGAGTGGATATTATATGAACTAATTATAAAAGAACAAAAAAATTGTGTTATTGTATATGTTGAAATGTTATATAATCGACATCCTCCATGTAGATGATGTAAAGAATCGACTGATCAATAAAACTTGCATATCCCTGTACTTTAATTCGGGAAGTTGAGTTTGCGATACCGTATAGTGTTATATTTCATGCATTAATAATACGCTATCATTAATGCCTCGTAAGACGGCAAAACACTATCCATGTGAATAATAATAATCAGTTAACAGACTTTTCAATAAAATAAAAAAAATTACAATATCTCAAATATAAATATCGTTAAGCAATAAATCAATGAAATATATAATCAACTGTTAATTCAAAATCTTTGGCCCAGGGCACCCATCGTCTCTGATTAACACAGAAATGATAAAAACAACCATAAAATATATCCCTGGTTGTACATCAAAGATTAGAATATTCATGAAAATTTTATTTTTCCATATTTGCAATGTATTAACGAACGAAGTTCGGGACCGCGAAGCGGTCCCTAACGGAGTTCGTTAAATAGGTAACATACATGCATTACGTGAGACAAAATACAGATACAGAACTTAATCACAAACCAGTGTAAATCCATGTAAAGACAGGCAATCACCGTAGTCTATCATGTTCAGATTTCATCGTTTGCGTGGGCGTATTTTGCGGGGGCTGCCATATTGGATTTGAGGCAGTGTGGGTAATATGAAATAGGCAAAGCCTAGAAACGAACGAAGTATACTTCTTTTGTTCGCTTCTGACTTTGCCTTTTTCGTATCATTTTTTTTTTTCGCAAACCATATATAGTCACTGTTATATTACGGAAGCTTAGAAGGGACATTGAATTATATACATATAGGCGCAGCCTAGTGCGAGTTCTTTTCATTTTCCTGGTCGTTTGTGGCTTGGTGATTTCTGATGAAATACTGGCAACCCAAAAGTTTGGAATTGCTGTGGTTGTGGATGATGCGTTGAATATTTGATCAATCGGGAAACGTATTGTTCTTTATCTGACATAGTAGACTGCCTATACCATATAGTATATGTTTCACACATTTCAAGGTCCGAAAATATGAATTATTTTCAGTATAATCAAATACAGTCGATCAGAATTGATACTCTGGATCGGATCTGGGATAACGTATGTTGATCGAATATATAAACCACAAAATATTGGGATGCTTCTTCATTATAAATTAATTTGAGGAATGAAACTGATAGAATTATTTTAATTTTATCCTTGAATGAAAAATTAAGAATGCCAAACTGTTCGAAGAGAGATATTATTATATAATGGACAGAAATATTGCGATGTTTATAGTTACATATAATCAAATTATTGTAAACAAATGAAAAACAAGCTTGATAGCTTATGATGCCAGGACATTCCACCTTGAGGACATTTACCCCTGTAGACATTTCCCTAGATATTTCCTCCTTCAAACATTTCCCTCTGTGGACATTCCCCACTCCCCCTCCCCCTTTTTTTTTTTTTTTTTTTGTATTATAACTACAAATGTGTAACACACTGAAATATTTTAAGATACTTTCAACAAGATTTGTATAATTTAGTAAAATATTGTAATAGATATCTTGGGTTTTGCCATGAATTACTTTCTCTTCAACAGGGCATTATTTTGACATGCATAATTCATCTCAGCATATCTGTGCTAATAAAGAATTCCATTGAATTGCGCAAGTGTATGTTACATTATTGATTGTTCGCCTCATGTAGGTGTTGTTTTATTTTCATTCATGTAGGTTCTAATTAGCAAATAAACATCTATTCTATTCTATCGTATGGATCAAAATATTTATTTATTTATGACTACGTAATAGTTGTTAACGTATAGGATGTACATGTATACTACCGGTACCGTAGCTATTGTTTTATCATGCCGAATTATAGAAAATAATGAATAATAATAGAGAAATGCCCCAAATTTGTTTTTGTCAATATTTCAATTTTGTTAAACATTTGTACGAACTCATAGTACAAAAATATATAGGAAGGGGGGAGGGGGGAATGCATGTCTAAATATGAGGGGGGGGGGATGCATGTCTAAATATGAGGAATCTGACTTTCTAAAATCTCGTTTTATAAGTTGTTTGAGTTCTTGGTAAAATTTTGCTGTTTGACTTCAAAGCTATTCATGAATTGACCCCTCAGAAGTGTACGGATCTAAACACAATAAAATCTGCAATAAACTATAGCTTGATGAATGTGTTTGTTTTATCTGGGACGAACATTATCTATACTCGTCCCAGGTTTTATGAACTTTACTTGCATCTTGGTTGTCCGTACCTATTAATTTAATGTCTAGATCTAGGCCATAATCTGAAGTGAATGGATGATATCCGACGGTTCAGACAATCGCAGTGTCACCGTTTACTTGGAAATGATTTCTTGCCTGTTATAATTAAAATGCCCTATTGATAATCAGCTTGTTGTGACCCCCTCCCCCCTTTTCTTTGCGAACTTTGGATGACCTAATTTATCACGCGGACGTCAGCGACAGAACTTGAATGGCTTGATTTTGCTACGGCGTAAGGTCACAATTCCGTGGCAAATGTTTATTTTTTAAATGAACAACCGATTATCTCTTTACGAAACATCAGATCTTCAAAGCCTAATAAATAAGCTTGTTATAGATGGACACGTTATACAGCTTTTTCTTGCCGTAGAACTAAATTTTATGAAATTTCTGCGAAAAAGAGGTCTGACCGCATTCTCAACCTGTAACCATTTGCGTGCGCGAAGTGCAGACGACACTCGGGCGTTTTCGCTAAATATTCTATCAGTCGGAAGGGAATCGGAAGGGAATTCATCCTTGAATTTATTAGCATAATATGAAATAAATAAAATTTAAAGTAGGCCGACCATCGAATTACCAGAGTAATACAGGCCCACTTCAAATTATATTTATTACATATTACGAAATAAACTGATTGGTAAAAATATATGATTTTAGGTAACACCTACAGATTCAAACTTACAAATGTAACCTATATTACAATGAGCTACCTCTCGGGCGACATCATATGCCATTAGATTTTAAGTGTATTCTTTGGCACCCTGGACAGACTATATAATTTCAATTTCAATTTATTGTACCAAAGAACAGATAGCTGTCATGGGGCAAGGTACAATTCACAAACACAAATACATTTTCAAGGGACAATATGTTATCCTGAGGTGATAAAAGTTGTCATTTACTGGTAAACCATTTTAAAATATACGTACTGTAGGTGTTATACTTAGTGGACATATGTTTTAAGTTTATTCTGTATTATCTCCAGCCAGACTTGTTGACCATTTTCCTCACTTGAAAGCAGTGAAAGACAAATTTTGAAACAACATTAGATAATTTACAGGGAGATCAGGAAACAATAAAAAAACATTTCGTTAATACTCATTGATAGGACCAGAGGACCAATAAGCTTACGCGTAATAGTGTGAATTGTGTCACAACGTTGCTTTTTATAGATGGGGCATTTGAGCAAGAAGTGCCATTCATCTTCTATTTTGCAGAGGTTACAGTTTTTGCATATTCGACTAGATAATGGGATTTTGGAATATCGCCCTCTTTCTATTTCTAGATTAGTAGTGCTCAGTCTGAGAAACGTAAGTGATCTTCATTGCTTTAAATCTTTAACAACATCAAGATAACATTGGTTTAAATTTTATTTTATCATATGTTCTAAGTTTACTGTTATCTTGAGATGCATTCTCAAAAAATATACTGTCCAACTTGTCAGTCAACTTATCAAATTAAGACTGCTTGCTTTATTGTATTGTTGGATGGACGAAAATGGTACCGTCTATAGATGTAACCAGTGAGATTCAGAGATTGCAATATACACTGGATATTAAAGAACCAGCTTGACTTGTCAAGTTTTTCATCCGTTAAATAAGCCTTATATAATAAACGAGATGGATGAAGTTGCTCAAGCCTGAGGCAATATTTGATCATGGTGACCATAATATCGATACTAGGAGGATATACCCCCAATTCAGCTAACGAGCCAATGATACTTGCTCTCTTAGGTAAATGTGAAATGTACTTGCATATTTTGATCGCTGTTAACTTAGTGATTAATTTATCCCAGTTCTCAAATACGTTCAACTTTTCGCTAAATGCCTGCCCCCTCCCCCTTCCCCCCAATTTCAGAAGCATATAGCAATTAATTAATAGTATATGATAGCAGGCAGACTAACACTGTCCCAATTGGCTAAATTCGAGCCTCCATTAAATGCGCTCTGATTGGTTTCTCCATATTTAGAACGAAGACGTTCTCTTAATGTCAGAGTTTGTAATCTCCAAAGCTGTCGGTGTAATTTCACATTAGTAAGGTATGCAATCTGATGTTATGAGAATGAAGTAAGGATAGCCCTGTGACATCATGTACATGTTGACCAATGCAGATGTAGTCAGGCTGCTGTACCCACACACACTTTCAGGGAGGGAAACCACATTCACTAAAAGAAGTCGGTTCACAGGCCCAGTAACGATTAGACGAAGAGGCTATCAAAACTGGCACTATTTTATACTTCTTGCCATATGTAATTATTCCCTACACATCGCCGTTTGTCATCCAAATTTTAATATATTTAATCAGTTTCGTTTTAAAAAGTGGTACAGCCAGCTATTAAAATTATATTTATAAGCTGTTCCACATATATGTATCTTCTTCTTTTTCTTCTGCTTAAATTATATTTAACAACTTCAAAGAAAACAAATTTTCTATATAAAAACAAGACAGATGTATAAACAGGAGACCACTAGTTCAAAGCCAAAAACGAAAAAATCATAACTGTGATGGAATCAAAAATGTTGGTTACAAATTTTGTGAAAATCGTCCTGATGAGCAGAACGGTTTGTCAAAAATTCATTTTTGAAATACTGGTACTTTAGAGCAGATTGCTGAAATATATAACTGTTTACTTAAGTCGGAAATATTTCAAGAATGCTATATGAAACTTATTCGTGTTCTACAAATTGCTTTTGTATAAGCTGCCTTGAGGATCAGTGAAGCCATGAAGATTACATGTATTATCAACAAAGTGGAAATAGTGACAACAACAATTTAGAGAGTTTTCTTTTAGTTTTTTCTTGTTTTCAATTAGCCTAATTTTGTAACAAATTTACAATATTAAAAAATATATATATTTTGATTTTTGTTACTTCCAATAAATTGACTGAGAATATTCCATGGTTTCAAATGATGAAAAAATGGACATTGTTGGATGATATTTTGTGGCAAATATGATATTATTCAGTTTATAAAATGTAATCACCAACTTAATTAATTACTTGAATCAGCACATTTGTTACTTAATTCATATTACCAGGTAAAAGCTTTTGTTTAGTTTTTTTTATTTTTTATCCCGAACTAAACTGCTGCTTGAGTAGAATTCATTTGTGCTGGACGCAATAAAATGCATTGTTCTTTTTTTTTTTTTTTTTTTTTTTTGTCGAGTTCTCAATCATTCTTTATTTTCTATACATGAATACATATAAGAAAATGTTAAAACTAAGATAAAATATTACATTTTGATACCAATATATTAATGATATGTATAATAAATCAATATAATACTAAGACATGAAAATCAATGGAATTCTTGTATTCTTACTGCATTTTAAGATTGCCATATAAGTTACGTAACCAAATAGATCAAAATATCAATTGAGAAGAGTATAATGGAATCTAACCCATTGCATATTATGCAATGTACTGTAATACTGAGTCTGTATTTTAAACCTACAATGACTATATTTCGGATGAATCAATATATTAATATGCTATGAAAACAGTGGTATCTTAATGCAAAATATGAAAACCTATATTGATAATATTTGTGATAAATCGATATATATTACTATGAGATGGAATCTTGCTGCCCATAACGGTACACAATCCATATCAAAAACATTGGCCAAGACGGATCATTTCTCAGGTATTTGCAGATATTTCTTTCTCAGCTCTAATTCATAATCAAAGAAAAAACTTAAGTTTGCATGTGTACCATATTTATACTTACTGATACACATTTTAGCAATTAAAATAATGTGGTTAATTACCTCTTTCTTCTTTGAAGAGAGTGAACATTGTTACAATGTTCACTCTCTTCAAAGAAGAAAGAGGTAATGTTCACTCTCTTCAAAGAAGAAAGAGGTAATTAACCACATTATTTTAATTGCTAAAATGTGTATCAGTAATGTATCATAGTAGACTCTGTTACACCAAACAGGATGTGATTAAGTTGTAGTGTAATCTGTATATTAGCAATAGAGAAAATTTTGTCTTCAACTATTTTCCAAAAAGCTTTAATAGGCATAATGAAAAAAGAAATGTTCAATAAATTCAACCTCATTACACTGTGTACATTTGTTTGAGTCTTTCTTTCCTATTTTGTGGAGAAGTATGGCCGTTGGATATATATTATGTAGCATCTTCCATTGTAAAACTTGAAGTCTGGTTTCAGCAGTACAAATGAAAGGCAATCTAAAAATATAATCATTTATTTCAATGCCGGTCTTCCTTTGCCAGAAACCTACTGCACATGGTTTAGATACCCTTTCAGAAGTGATGAAATTTCTAAAATTTCTCGCCTTCCACCCATATATAGACTTTCCACAAATGAAATATAGTTTTGACTAGTCAAATTATGTTGAAAGTTATCTATCCAGAGTTTTGGGATGGCATTTTTCATAACATTGTATTCAAATATGCGACCTGGTGAAGGGCCAAGTAAATTAACGAGCTGCTTAAATGTACAAAGGCGATCATTGTGGAAAATATTTTGACTCGTACTATTCCAGCCTTCACCCAATCTTTGAAAAAGAGTGGTTTACCTTTATACTTAATGAGATTGTTATTAAACAAAGCTTGCATTGGGATATCAGGTGGGTTTAAAGAGATTTGATGACTATCTAACCATACAGTAAAGACCTTCCTCCAAAATAGTGATTTGATAGAATCAAGTTGTATGAATTGTTTGCTAGATACTGAACTTTGAAAGGCACTAAGTCTGTGTCCTATTTTGTTGAAATAAAAAAAGGGGACATTTTGCCAAATTTCTGCATTATCTGAAAAAAGTTTGGGGACCCAGCTCAAATAAAAGCTTGTTTGCAAGTCATTCATATCTAACATTTTCAGTCCACCTTGGTTGTAATCTCCTATTAGAACAGTCCGTTTTACTTTTTCAAATGCTTTCTTATTATTTAGGGGTTTTTTCCATAAAAATCTGTATAAAAGTTGGTTTATTTGTGCTCAAATTTTGTCCGGAATTCCAAGTGATTGCATGATAAAAGTAAACTGTGAAATTATAAAGGTTTTTATAATCTGTAGTTTGCCCAAAATAGATAGATCACGTTTTCCCCAGTTTTTCATTATTCTTGTAAAATGCATTGTTCACTTTGGAACCACTCAGACACTCACTAAAATACCATAGAGCAATCCTTGCACGTTTATCAACTTATAAAAGGAAATAAGAAGAAAAAGTTTGTTTTTGTCATTATTTCAACAAAATGCTTGTGTAAATGTTATTAGCCCATGGAACCAAACATAATTTATCACTGGAAATGAGACAAAAAGCAAACACTTGCGTGGAGCGGAACATAACGAATTCAAGGGCCGTAACTCGTGAACTTTACCTCGTAGTCATGGTTGCGCGAAGTGCCCGGATGTATTTCGGTGACAAGAACGCTTTTGCTTTTTCAATGTTTTAAGACAAAAATATGCGATGCAAAGAGAAAAAAATATATTAATGTTCATAGAATTATGTGTAAATGAATAAAATCATTCTGTCCCATTTTGGCTTGTCAAACTATCGTTTGATCGAGATGAGAAACATGTCCGCTTCGATTTCGGACAGGCGCAGTGAGAATTTGATGAATTTTACGTTGATTTCTTTGAAAAAACCCGATCCCAGGCCCGGCTGCGAATGTCGGCGTTTGAAAATTCGGAAGACCTTTGCAGAAGGAGCTAAATATCAATGGTGTAAACGGGAATGTAAATATTTATTTTCTCGTTTCACCGAGACGAGAAACATGTCAGCCTCCAGTCGATGACGTTTACGTTGACAACGCGTCGAACGACAGGCTCCGCCCACATTGAGGAAAAAGGTGGGCTCGTCAGTATGTGTGAATTGTTGTTGTTGTTGTTGTCTGGATTTCTTACCAATAAGCCCGACCTAAGGCCGGCTTCGCCGGCCTATTCGGTCGGCCTATTATCCTTTTTTTGTTTCAAATCTATAGCAAATATTTTTAGATTAAATTTCGATACTGTTCTAATTTTAGCTATTACCCACACTGCCTCAAATCCAATATGGCAGCCCCCGCAAAATACGCCCACGCAAACGATGAAATCTGAACATGATAGACTACGGTGATTGTCTGTCTTTACATGGATTTACACTGGTTTGTGATTAAGTTCTGTATCTGTATTTTGTCTCACGTAATGCATGTATGTTACCTATTTAACGAACTCCGTTAGGGACCGCTTCGCGGTCCCGAACTTCGTTCGTTAATAGCTAAAATTAGAACAGTATCGAAATTTAATCTAAAAATATTTGCTATAGATTTGAAACAAAAAAAGGATAATATGCTAATAAATTCAAGGATGAATTCCCTTCCGATTCCCTTCCGACTGATAGAATATTTAGCGAAAACGCCGGAGTGTCGTCTGCACTTCGCGCACGCAAATGGTTACAGGTTGAGAATGCGGTCAGACCTCTTTTTCGCGAAAATGGCACTTCACATCAGTGCAGAAATTTCATAAAATTTAGTTCTACGCCGTGTCCATCTATAACAAGCTTATTTATTAGGCTTTGAAGATCTGATGTTTCGTAAAGAGATAATCGGTTGTTCATTTAAAAAATGAACATTTGCCACGGAATTGTGACCTTACGCCGTAGCAAAATCAAGCCATTCAAGTTCTGTCGCTGACGTCCGCGTGATAAATTAGGTCATCCAAAGTTCGCAAAGAAAAGGGAGAAGGGGGTCACACAACAAGCTGATTATCAATAGGGGATTTTAATTATAACAGGCAAGAAATCATTTCCAAGTAAACGGTGACACTGCGATTGTCTGAACCGTCAGATATCATCCGTTCACTTCAGATTATGGCCTAGATTTAGACATTAAATTAATAGGTACAGACAACCAAGATGCAAGTAAAGTTCATAAAACAAACACATTCATCAAGCTATAGTTTATTGCAGATTTTATTGTGTTTAGATCCGTACACTTCTGTGGGGTCAATTCATGAATAGCTTTGAAGTCAAACAGCAAAATTTTACCAAGAACTCAAACAACTTATAAAACGAAATTTTAGAAAGTCAGATTCCTCATATTTAGACATGCATCCCCCCCCCCTCATATTTAGACATGCATTCCCCCCTTCCCCCCCCCCTTCCTATATATTTTTGTACTATGAGTTCGTACAAATGTTTATTTTCTATAATTCGGCATGATAAAACAATAGCTACGGTACCGGTAGTATACATCCTATACGTTAACAACTATTACGTAGTCATAAATAAATAAATATTTTGATCCATACGATAGAATAGAATAGATGTTTATTTGCTAATTAGAACCTACATGAATGAAAAAACAACAACACCTACATGAGGCGAACAATCAATAATGTAACATACACTTGCGCAATTCAATGGAATTCTTTATTAGCACAGATATGCTGAGATGAATTATGCATGTCAAAATAGTGCCCTGTTGAAGAGAAAGTAATTCATGGCAAAACCCAAGATATCTATTACAATATTTTACTAAATTATACAAATCTTGTTGAAAGTATCTTAAAATATTTCAGTGTGTTACACATTTGTAGTTATATTACAAAAAAAAAAGGGGGGGAGGGGGAGTGGGGAATGTCCACAGAGGGAAATGTTTGAAGGAGGAAATATCTAGGGAAATGTCTACAGGGGTAAATGTCCTCAAGGTGGAATGTCCTGGCTTCATAAGCTATCAAGCTTGTTTTTCATTTGTTTACAATAATTTGATTATATGTAACTATAAACATCGCAATATTTCTGTCCATTATATAATAATATCTCTCTTCGAACAGTTTGGCATTCTTAATTTTTCATTCAAGGATAAAATTAAAATAATTCTATCAGTTTCATTCCTCAAATTAATTTATAATGAAGAAGCACCCCAATATTTTGTGGTTTATATATTCGATCAACATACTTTATCCCAGATCCGATCCAGAGTATCAATTCTGATCGACTGTATTTGATTATACTGAAAATAATTCATATTTTCGGACCTTGAAATGTGTGAAACATATACTATATGGTATAGGCAGTCTGCTATGTCAGATAAAGAACAATACGTTTCCCGATTGATCAAATATTCAACGCATCATCCACAACCACAGCAATTCCAAACTTTTGGGTTGCCAGTATTTCATCAGAAATCACCAAGCCACAAACGACCAGGAAAATGAAAAGAACTCGCACTAGGCTGCGCCTATATGTATATAATTTTCAATGTCCCTTCTAAGCTTCCGTAATATAACAGTGACTATATATGGTTTGCGAAAAAAAAAAAATGATACGAAAAAGGCAAAGTCAGAAGCGAACAAAAGAAGTATACTTCGTTCGTTTCTAGGCTTTGCCTATTTCATATTAGAACTTTTCTGGGGGATATCTATAATCCCAAACCGTTCAGTTCATGATTCAATCAAACACGTGCTAGTCTACGATTTCCCGCCAAAATACCACAACTGTCATTGGTATTTTGTCCAATCAATGAAGCTGTATGTCGCACTACTCAGGTCGCAAAATACGAATCACGTGCTGGAGGCGGACACGGACGTCCTGAATGAGGGTACCAGCTGTAATCAGTCTTGACTTGGGATTTATCAGCAGTACTTGCGGTATCGTAAGTGTGTTCTCTACATTTCGAAATGATAAGAGGAAATACCGACTTTACCAATTTGGAGTTTGGACGAACAAAGTCAATTTGTATAATTACTGTTGCGAGTCTCGAAAACTGAGCTCTTCATAATGAAATATTGGACACAGCTGTATACGATAACAACAACAACCATTGATGATGTTGATCATGTTGATTTAGTCAGGCATGGGAATTTTCCTTCAATAGGCTGATTTCGGACTTTTTCATCAAGCATCATCAAAATTTTGAAATCAAATTTGATTTTTTCATCAAAATTTTGAAAAATAAAAAGTTGTCATTTCTGTCTGAAACGCCCAAAAATGGCAGAGGCTCTATATGGGGGCGTTTCATGCAATAAATTGAGTTGAATTGAATTGGTACTAGGGGGTGGACAACTTTTTGAAGTAGATTTCAGACTTTTTCAGTGGTAACAATTCCCATGCCTGTATAGTGACTGACCAACTTACACACCAACTTACACACTATGCAATAACTAGGATTGATAAGTTTTTTTGTGATAACAAATAAATCACGTAAACGGAGAAGCCATGAGAGCATAAATTATTGATAACATTTACCATTCAATCGTACAACAAGCCAAATGATCACAACTAGTAAAAGAGATTCCACATGCACTGAGCTTAAAACGAGAAATTGCCATCAAAACTGCAAATTTTAGCAGAGCGGAAGTCACGTGTTCAAAGAGAACTTCAAAGCAAGAGAAATAACTCTTGATACCTGTTCAGGTGAAAACGATTAGAAGGTCGGGTAGCTGACGTAAGAAAATTGACTGCGTATTGACCGAGCGTACTCATTTTTTTCTTTCTTGGGAAAGCGGAAGAGCGGGTCTATAAAACGTTTCAAAGATTACAGATGATTTACAGATGATTTGCAGGGTTTTAGAAAGAAAAATTTCTACAGTTGTTCATTCCATTAATATCAGTCCTTATGATATTGCTTACTTCGGCCCGCTCGAAATACCTTCAAAGAAAAATATGATTGCTCTTCCATTGCATTTCGTTCCACGGCTATATGGTTCCGACTCATGCGTTCCATTCATTTATGTTGTTCGGGGACCTCATAAATGACGTGTCTGCCAAAACATGCAAAACAGCTAGGTTTTGTCAAGAGTCAAATCATTGGTCGTCTGATCGCTGATATAACATTTCCTGATTGCAATTTGTCAGGTTGTGCAACAATCAGCGCACAAACATAGTCTTCATAATGCTACAATAATGTAAAGAATGTGTTCTTTGTTGTGACACAAATTATGTTGCTGTTACTGTTAGGAAAGTATTGATCTTGTCAAAATTGAGCTGACCATGAAGGGATGAATGGTTAAGTGTTTTGAAGTCTTTTTACCAGGTCAGGGCAGTAGGCCTATGCAACCTCGTATTTGTGTTTAACTGAAAATCATTTCCACTGTGCATTTCCAGTGGAAATGAGGCCCTTTCATTAAGTTTAAGTTAACAGGATAGAGAGAACCATCTCTCTAAAAATGAAGGTAAAAAAGGGTAGTTTTTGTCCAACATATTAAGAAATATATTGAATGAAGAGACATCCACCATAGGTGACCCTGCACATATATATCCGCATTGGATGATATTGCAAAAAACAATTGTTGTCTATCTAATTTGCATAAGAATAGACCTGTTTTGTTCTCTATTATGGATTAGGCTAAGGCTTAAGCACACGTTTCTTGGAAAACCACTGTTACGACATGTAACAATATATAATTTAAGTCGCCTGAAGATTTTAGAGTATTATGATGAATAAATGGGAAATAAGGCAAAAACTACCTTTTTTACCTCCATTTTAGAGAGGTAGTTTTCTCTAACGTGGTGAAGTAGTGCTGAAGATTGTGATCCCACACAAGACCGGAATTTGAAACTAAAACTGATATGGAAAGACTCGGCGGTTGAAGCCCCCAACACCCTGAGAAAGAGCCAAATGTGCATGGTTAATATCAAAACTGCCAACAGACAGCGATTGATATTTACCTCATCAGCGCTCGCAGCCTGAATAGGCTACTTTTCGTCTTGGCAATGGGATTTGTCTCATGAACGCCAATGTTGATAAAGTATTAAATAAAACCAAGGTCTTCAGACCTCATTTACCAATAGATAAATGAGTCTGAATTCAGTCTCTAGTTGCGTCAAATCTGATTTTTCGAGGTAATAAATCTCTAACCCCAGTCAGACAATCTATCATATTATGATTATCCTTCATCGGACTGAAGCCTCAGTGGAAGCTTGGACTGTAATAGTGCTTGTTATGACCTATGTATCCAGTTCAGCCACATAAAAAAATACTGTAGTGTGAATGGTGTGAGGTGGACATTTGCATACAATACATCAATGATTGATGTCTGAAATTTCTGCAGATGATGCTTCCAACTGTAGGCATAGCATGTTTGTTTTACATGTGACCAAATTAGAGCACAATTAAGTTTAAGCACAATTAATTTCTTCTCAAATCAAGTACAATATGATATAAGACAGCGTAACTGGTCAACATTCAATTTACAGATGAGTCAAATGTGTCTGAAATTGTAACCGGATTCTGTCAGACAGTGACCATGTTTGATATTGACAGAATACAGGAAGGAAATACAGCGAGGAAGAAGAAACAACACTGAACAGTAGATATTATCATATAAGCTGAACTAGGCTCAGTGATCGTGACACATTAATACCATGATCGTGAAACCATATGTGTAAATAATGAGAGTACATAACAATACATGAATTTGTGTTCATTTTACCAAGTTAGTTTCACCCTGTACATATGTTTTCGGTCTTTGTGCTGTTTGGCAAGAGATTTATCAGGTGAGCCATCCAGATCATGGCCACAGAAGATTTTCTCTGCGCTCGCATGTCTGCAGCATTTATCAGAACTTATCTGAAGCACGCAATTTCAAAACATGCAGTTGAATTGCTACATGATTTTATAGCTTTTCCACATTAGAATGTCATAAGTGGTGATTGAATATTACTTTTCTGCAATCAGTGGAAATGGTAATGTAA
>JAVTVY010037665.1:0-16545 GCA_036873755.1 Hanleya hanleyi
GTCCATTAAAGAATATCCGCGTCCATAATCCAAGACCTATTCCATATCCATATAACAGTATTAGCACCAAATTCAAAAAAGACAATCATAGTATACATAAACATGGGCTAGTTTCCTGCAAGAGAGAAGCGGTCAACAGTTTTCAATGATGCCGACGAGACATCATGATGTTCCAAAAATATAAAATCCGTATCGCTGATCAGTATTCTTAATCCATAATAATCGTTCTAAAGTCGTTATCTAGAGAATGGTGTATCTCAGTCACGCTTTGATTGTGACTGTGAACACTGGCATGGTGTGTATTTTACTGTTCACAGGATGGTGTATATATGCAAACACTGGCATGGTGTGTATTTTACTGTTCACAGGATGGTGTATATATGCAATCACTGGCATGGGGCGTCTTTTACTGTGTTCAGCATGCTATATATGGAAGGAGCACTGACATGGGGCATATGTAACTGTGTACAGCATGGTATATATGGAAGGAGCTCTGAAACAGGGGCCTATGGGGCGTATTTTACTGTGTGCAGCATGGTATATATGGAAGGAGCATTGATATGAGACGTATTTTACTGTGTACAGCATGGTATATATAGCGAAGGAGCAATGACATGGAACGTATTTTACTGTGTACAGTATGCTATGTATGGAAGAAACACTGGCGTGTGGCATATTTTACTGCGTACAGAAGGATATATAATATGGAAGGAGCACTGGCGTAAGGGCGTATTTTACTGTGTACAGCATGCTATTTATGGAAGGGGATTCTACTTTGTACAGCATGGTGGATATATGGAAGGAGCACCTTGGCAGGGTCGCGCCGGTCGACCCCTATGCAGCTGAACTTGTTGTTTTGATCTTCACCGTAACAGTAGTAGGTCTTGGATGAGAGGGCGATCATGGCATCGCCACTCCACTCCAACTTGAATAGGCCTGGAGTCCGCTTGTCGTACACGTAATGATCACGTCGCGGTAGCCACTGGCCCCGTCCCGCTTCATACTGGGCTCGTAGTTCCGAAGAACGAATATGACAGATGCAGCGCCAAATGGTGGCTTCTGATTGGACAAGAGCTTATTGTATTGCAAACATACCCAACGCGTCTCCCCCAGTGTGGATATGATGTACTGAAGGGGATAATAAAATTATTCACCTGTCAACCGTGTTGTTGTTGTTCTCTCATCGGTCTCCATCATGGCGCCAAGGCGTTATACTAGGGCGTTAAAGCGTTGAGATAAGGTGTTTCCATGAAAATCAGAGCTTTAGGTGCTAATTCACCAGGGCGTTGAAGCGTTAAGCTAGGCGTGGGCGAGCGTTACTGTTCATAAAAGCAAGCGTATTCCAAAAACGTGCAATCTCCCCGACCCAATACGCCCACTACTGGCTCATCTCGACTCTAAAACGTTCATTCCCATGCCCCATGCAACCAACTGTTTCAGGACATGCTGCCTGAACAATATCCTGGTCTGCCCGGCCAGGATTGGAATATACGGGTTAGAGCGAACGTGACCGAACATTAAACTTTCTCAAAGGACGGCTTTTGATTGGATAAGAGCAGCCGAGAATACATCTAACGGGCAACAACGAATATGACAGATGCAGGGCCAAATGGCGGCTTCTGATTGGACAAGAGCCTACTTGTATTGTAAACATACTCAACGCGGCTCCTCCAGCGTGGGTATGATGTACGGGAGGGGATAATAAACTATATGAACACTTGTTGTTGTTGTTGCTGTTCTCCCTCCGGTCTACATATGACCCTCTAGACCTGGTTGATAGGGATTTCCCTATTTTAGGGGTAAAGTCCGTGTTCCGCTTTTTATATTTTCGGGACAAATCCTAAATTTACATACATCCACTCTCCCTCCCTGCCTCTGTGGGCAGGCCCCGATAAGCCGGGGACCGATATTAGCCCCTCTAGATCTGGTTGATAAGGGTTTTTGCCTATTTTAGAGGTAAAGTCCGTGTTCCCCTTTTTATATTTTCGGGACAAATCCTAATTTTACATACACCCACGTGAACAGTCACAATCAAAGCGTGACTGAGATACATCTTTTTTAGATGACGACTCTATAACGAATATTATGGATTAAGAATACTGATCAGCGATACGGATTTGATATTTTTGGAACATCATGATGTCTTGCCGGCATCATTGAAACTGTTGACCGCTTCTCTCTTGCAGGAAACAAGCCTATGTTTATGTATACTATGATTGTCTTTTTGAATTTGGTGCTAATACTGTTATGTGGAAAATGGAATAGGTCTTTGGATTATGGACGCGGATATTCTCTAATGGACGACGGCTGGATTATGAATGACGGACTAGACGCTTGTAATTCCCATGGATTCAGGTATTTTTTTCGCGCCAATACGGTTTTGGGGAAACCTGTATGGAGACACTGAGGGTTCCCCACTGGCCATTTAACATGGGCAAACAGATGGCGATATTGTCGGGGACCATCCTCTATAATGGATACTTCGAAAAGGCAGATAAAGGCTATATATTGGCCCGGAGAGGGCCGGATATTGCCGGAGATGACCGGACATTGTCGGAGATGACCGGAGATAGCCAAAGATTAAGACGCAGCGTATTTGAAGTCTGGGGACTACTCTCTGTCCGCGGAAGCTTCTCCCCGCGACCGCATGGCCGCCAGACCGCATTACCGCGGAGGAATACATACCCCATAGGTCATTTCCGTCTCTCGTGACCGGAAATTCCGGAACTATAGTGAACTTGACCTCTGTGACCTCAGGGGTACCCAGATGTTCACGAATGTTCCAGGGTCCCCGGATGTAAGGCTGATGCAATTGAAACTCTTCTGTGTTCGGAGGTAGCTTTTGGTCATTCCATCGCTCTAAACCGGAAGTGATGTCACACCCTAACAATCACACTTGCGCAGACCCACACCACCATGGGGCGCCACCAAACCACGTGACCTACCCACAATGCACCAATGCAGACCCACAGAGACCGGAAGTGACGTTACACCCTCACAACCACACTTGCGCAGACCCATGCGCAGACCTGCGCACACAAACCTGCGCACTTCCGTTTTTTTCTGCGCATGGGCAGTGAAGCGCCACGGACTGTAAATGCTCTTTCTATACTACTTTTCTTTTTTCTTTTTATTTTGTGTTTCCTTCTTTCTTTCTTCGTTTTTTTTCCGCGCAAAAGTGGTACCTGCCGTACCGCTTCCGACGCCCTTGGTAGATACTTTGCTTTCTCTTTGACATACAAATTGTTTTTAATGATACCTAGACTATTTTCGACCTGAAGTTGCCAAACTTATCAAAAATATAAGCTTGGTGATCCTTTCTCGGAATAGTGGCAAAAATATATCAATATTAATCATATTTTCACCAGTTATCAAATAGTGACTTCGGGTCTAGTTAGATTTTATAGGTTTATTTGTAAGGATTCTTCGTGAAAATCAGTTGAGAGTTCGTATATATCTCTTGTTTGTAAATAAATGAATACTGAACAAATGACTGGGATCTCAATTGAGAAAGAAATAGTTTATAGTGAAAAACTTCTGAAAAAATTCTACTCAGCCAACGTGTTAATGTTTCTTCGTCCACATGAGCAATATTTGATTGGATTGGAGCACATTGTTTGTTTCTCCGAGACGGTCGCGCGAGGTTTGAGCCCGATATCGCCAATCTGTCGCTTTGTTCACTGACCGATTGCAATCTTATTCTAGCTAGGCCTCCTGGTAAGCATTGTTGGTGATTTACTTCCCCTTTATTCAGCAACAATTGATACTGATATGTGACAAGATAAACATTCTCTTCTATGTTTGCTTTTTGTTTCTTTCTTTCTTTCCTTTCGTTCCATTTTTTGTTTTTGTTTTTCATTTTTTTGTTTTTCATTTTTTTTTGGCCGGCCGTCAAAATTGGAGGAGGGGGGGGGATGCAGCCCCCCGAAGACCCCCCTTGTCAACGCCCTTGTAGACACAATGTGACATTGTTGTCCCCAGACTTGGCTATTGTATCATGGGCGTCGCTATAGGATTTTTCAAGGGGGGTGAGGGGGGGGGGGGGCGTGTCGACTATGATAGCACTTTAGGCGAGGGTCCAGGGGCCGCCTAGGCCCCGGAAGCTCCGGGGTCCTAGATCGCCGGAGATGCGTTTTCCGGGAATTAAATCTGAACATAATGTGTGCAGATTTAGGGTTATATTATAGTAGCTCTGGGATCTTAGATGGCCTGAGATGCATTCTGAGCGATTTCCAACAATTAAACTAACACATCAATTTTCAAATATCTGCGTTATATTTTATTCTCTTGTCATCTTGAAAACATAATAATAATTCTTTGGGCCGATATACCTCCTACGCTAACAAAGTGGCGTCGGAACGTAATTGAAAGCGGGAGGCCCCACTATCACAGCCCAGCAGGCGGGGTCCAGGGGCCGGAGATTCGTTCTGCCGTTGCCGGAGATTCGTTCTGAACGTTTTTCCGGAAATAAAACTGATCATACTGCATGCACATTTATGATTCTATTTTCACGATTTTTTCGCTATTATAAGCATGCATCGGTATTGAAAACATCGCACCTCATGCCTGCATCCATTTGCCGTTCTAGTTATATTTAAAACATACATGAGCAGTATGACTAACGTCACAGGACCTACGAAGTAGGGTAGGCATTAGGACTCCGACGCGAACTGAACTCTTGGAAATCCCCACCCCCAGTTGAAATCCTGCCTATATTAAGATGAGCACTGCCCAAGTCAGAATCACCAGTGATTTTCATCAAAAATCACCAGAAATTTTCATCAGAAGTAGGTCAGATCAGAACGTGTTTGTAACAGTCTCCTTATGCGCCTTCATTCCAAAAATAAATAACGATCGCCGATTTAATTTTACAATTTTTTAACTAAAGGAAACAGATTGAAAAATAAAAAGTTCAGTAGATTTCAGGCTTAAAAATTACGTGTGAAACTACATTTACATCTCTTTAATGGTTTTCAGTGCCCTTGTCCAGGACCAAAACAACTTTTTGAATCGCATTATTTTCCCACAATACAACACATTCTTATATATAGTCCTATAGTAGAAAGGTAGCATTTATGTAGTTTACGGTAATTCAACTCAAGACCAACACCTTCTCGGCACAAGATAATAATGATTCTATGTCATTCTCCTGAGCATGACCGGTACAAAGACGAATAAATAGCATCTCTACATCACGTTGTTATCTAGATATATGAGACAACACATTTTGGATATCGGCAATCTGATGAATGTAGAATTTGAGGATTGTACTTAGCATCTTAAATACAGCCTCTTAATACTGATTACATATCTGTTTAATTTCGTTTCCCATAATTTAGCAGTTAATCAAAACATGTGTGTATATAGCAAAAGTGTGTGTCTCAAGTTAACGGCAGCTGTTCAAATGTCCCCTGGAACGGTAATAAATTAATAAAGACGTCAACATGTGAACTCATAGAATCTGCACTGTCGATGGTTTAATGTAATACCGGTACCATTTGTTGTGATATTTTTTTAACTCCCAGACAGATCTGTTTATTTTTGTCTCCCCTGCTCTGACCTCTAAGAACAATTTAATTATTACACCATGGCAGTATTAACTGCATTCTCGAATCCCAAGCCTATCAGACTGTTAGTTCTGATCTGTTTATAGGCCTACTGGGGGTGACCCAGCTACACTGCTGTGACCTCTAGCTCTCAAAACAATTACGGATGGCATATCCCACCAGGTTTTGTGCTGTGTTATATATACAGTGAAACATACAGCGAAGGGTTCCCGACGGGCATGACAGTGCACTCGCTGAGCCATCAATAAATAATAAAAAAAATAATTATAAATCAAATTTTCATCAGAATTCGGTCAGCTCAGAACTTGCTGGTAGCAATGCCCTAATTAATGCACGTTCATGCCAAAAATCAAGGTTCTAATGTCAACGGTTCTCCGTATTTTGCCGACGAAAGGATTCGGATGAACTGACTGACTGACTGACTCACTCACTCACTCATTACCGGACAATTCGCGATCTGTAGCCTACTTCGTAGGAAAAACGATGACTTTTAGTTCTTGGGAGAGAAACTAATATGCCTACCGATACGATTCATTCACACAAAGATAAAACAAGGAAATCCTCACAGCCCAACAGTCGAGGGTTCACGGGCCGCTTAGGCCCCGAAAGCTCCGAAGTTCCAGATCTCCAGAGATGCGTTCTTAGCGTTTTCCCAGAAATAATATATTTTCCGAAAATGAAATATCACGAATGTAGTAGGCCTATAGCCTTCAGCAAAGCTTACATATACAACTTTCAGTTTATTACCCGTTTTGCACTTCGCAAACGATAGACCGAGGCTGCCGACGCTTCATTATCAAATCCACACGTATCGAGCAGAAGGAAAAAAAGCACACGAGATCGTGTTAATGATTAACAGAATAGTAAATTCGCCTGCTTTATCCGTCGAGGGTGGAGTCTCATGATCAGCTACAGCTCTTTCATAACCCACTGTATGACCATAGTGTATATCCTTCATGAGCGCCAAAGCGGAAAGTCGATCGTGGTGAACCCATTGTTGAGCGAACTGAAGCGTCACTACTGGAACGGAGCATGCTTACGTTTCTGGAGACGGACTTAAGGTGGCTCCCTGGTTACAAGAATGGCTGTTCTATGCAGCTTTTTGCGCATAGCAATTACCTCCCTTGTAATCGTACTCTTGTGCGCGAATGGATAGAATGAGATACTGTGACATGCTGCGTTTACTAAGCATCCCTTGTGACGTCATGACGTCGAATGGCAAACTTTGTTGGCGTGGCATTTTCGACGTCATGACGTTGCATTGTTGCGACTTCATGCAAAATGGCGGGGAAAAGTGTGGGAGTACGTAGATTCGGAGCCCTATTCATGCCCTTTTTTGGATGGCGACCTACCCTACCTTATATTTGAGTTATTAAAAAACTACATACTTCAAGGAATACATAGTAAAAAAATGAGAAAATTGACATGACTTTTGAATATTCTGAAAACAATTATGTCTCAAGTATTGAGTGTTTTACATAGTAATCACATTGTACCAATTTGCCACAGGTACACGTTATACAAGCTGAAAATTAGAAAAAAGTAATACGCTATGCCCCAATTTTTATATCATTTTCTGATATAGGATGGACTTCCTGAGCTATACAAAAAATATGAGAAAAATGACATGACTTTGCATCTAAACCAGGGAGCCACCTTAATTGTAACATTTTTTATTTCTTTCTTTTCCCTTTTGCTTTTTTGTTTTGTTTTTGTTTTCGTTTTCTCTGTTTTTATTTATTTTTTTGCTTTTTCTTCTTCTCTTTTTTTGCGCGTTCAAGGGGGGTCGTTCGCACCTGACGACCCCCTAGCGACACCCCTGTGTATGCTTTGTCTCGTGCGCCTTACATGAAGTATGAACCGACTTTAGCTGATCAGCTGCTTGGTTGTAGGCTATAATTTTACTTTCCCCTATCTTTTCACGCAGGAGACTATCTTGAGCTGGTGTTCACTGACATAATTTTACTATATTTTCATAGTATTCAAAGAAGTGTCATTATGCTTGAATATTGGGAAAATATAGTACCGTACATATCAGTTATCACGAGTTCAAAATAGTCTCCTGGGCTAAAATAAACAGGGAAACGGAAAGTGAAATTATACAACCCAGTAGCTGATCAGCTGAAGTCACGGGGCAAACAGAGAGGCTCTTCTTCGTTCTCGCGATAATTTAAACCTGAGCCAGATCAAATTAAAGGAACGTGTATTACAAGTCGACATCAATAAAAACCAATATAACAAAACTAAACATTCTATCGTGGAAGTACATGTACATGCATGCATGCGGATGGATCGTTTTGAAAATACGCGCCTAATGTTTGGAGCTCTTTGGTGAGTAAGGCAGAAAAGAGTAGCCCCATTACATTAACGGTACACCTAACGGTACTGTTCATTAGTGGTGGAAATCATGCATATTACGCCACATGGCTATTTATGTGAAGAAATCTATTGTTACACAGCTCGACCTTTGACGTAAGTATGACGGATGGATGATGTATACGTTTTTATTTTAACGTTTAGTGCCATGGAAAACATGAATTGGGTGCTTTTGCGTGGGGCTGGTTGAGGCTTTTGTTCTTTTTTTTCTGACGCCATGATGAATTTTTCGAGACCTAGTCCTAGCCTAGGGTTTTAGATCGTGGATCTCTATCCATTCTCCACATGGATACCAGGCCATAGTCTGAAATTAGCATTCACTGTGTGAGTTTTTATTTCAATGCAACAAATTCAATTATACAACTCGAGAACGATATGCATTACAGCGCCAATAACTCAGAAACTCTAGCTGTGATAGGTGAATATAAACGTAAGGGGACGTGGCTTTCCTATCACAGCTCAGAGCGTTTCTGACATGTTGTAAGAATATGACCTACGCTATTTTTATCTTGTGACCTTTCTGATCACGTGAATAAACTAGTCCAGTATAACGTGACACCAGGCTTTCTTTTTTAATATGCTGTTGTTTACTGACAAGCCTGGTAGTCCCGTCGGCTTTCATAGTGAACACAAATCGAATTACCACCGCCAACATATCAGCGGGTAAAGTGGCCAAAGTTGAAAATATAAAGAATTTGCATGCCCACTCACCTTGATATTTCAAAAGACCAGTACCTACTGCATTCATATCACGTAATTCCCAACGCTGACAGGTCTGATAACACGCGAGTGCACCCTGGCAATCTAGAGGTAGTTTTCCAGCGACTGAATTTTTCTCGCAAATATGGCGACAATGGAAAAGCCTTGACCTTGGTCCTTATTTGGGGATATCACGTGTTCACACAACTCGTCACATAGTGCGGGGAAACCCCAGAGGACAAAGGGGATAACAGATTAAGTTCCTTGTGAGGAAAGATGAACTAAAAATTACTGCTGCAAATATTAGTATTGATGAATTTGTAAAGAATATGGTAAGGAAGAAATGACTAAATTTGTGCTGATCGGGTTGACTTTATTTCAGTTTAGTCGAAGCAGGGTCCGTTTTATTGTTATACATTGAGGAAGATCCCTTTGTCCTCTGGGGTTTCCCCGCACTATGTGACGAGTTGTGTGAACACGTGATATCCCCAAATAAGGACCAAGGTCAAGGCTTTTCCATTGTCGCCATATTTGCGAGAAAAATTCATAGTATTGGTTACAACCAGCAAGGATCATTTTCAGATGATGTGTCAATCTAAATAAACCAAGATGGTAGATCAGGGGAATACCATCTAGACCTACATGTAATGCTATGAAAACTCGGTGTCAACCACATTTTACGCATGTCTCTGCCAACTGTGAAGAAAGAAACATGATGGTTTTGTTGACAAAATATGTGATTGAAGGCAGATTCTGTCTAATTAAAGGAGTCATTAGGTGATTATCATAGCTGCTGGGGATGCCAAATCATATTATTTATTCGATGAAATGCTCTACATGTACATGGCTATGTTTCAATTCCCCACACTGTGTGCAGTGAAAGATCTCGAGCAACTGGCTCTTTTTGTTTCTTTCATGTTTTGGTCTGATGGGTGATGCCTCCATCCGGACGGAGAGGGGGCTGATGCTAAGATATCATTAACAACAACAATTAATCAGTACAAAGTGAATTAGACCCCTCCAGCCGACGTTTTTGGGCTAGTTAAAGTATGGATTGACTGAGAAAAGACAAATAACATATTTCATTTATTGTGCCAAGACAAATAACATATTTCATTAATTGACTCCAAAATCCAAAGCCTGTATATTATATAGTACTTAAGCATATACCAGGTATGTCCATGCATAATAGGAGTGCTTGATTGTAATAGTTTCTTTTCTGAATAAGCAGTTATTATCTAATTTCTCTGCAAGAGCCTTAGACCCCTTACATATAAAAGATACCAAGAGAGTTGCTTTCATGGCTTTCTTTGCAGAAATTGTTTGATATATTTTTGTTTATTAACATAGGCGATATTGCAGTGTATAATCAGCTCTAGTAATCAAGCGTTCTATGGGGAATAATGTCCTCAACTTTGCCATTTTGAGCCATTTTCCTGAACAACAACAACATTGGGTTCACTGATCCCTTAATGTAATTCCAGTAGCATATTTTTTTAAAGCTTTGTGATATCCAGCATATATTTCTATTTTCAGGTGATTGTGTTAAAGGAATCATCACAGTGTCTTTGTAGTATTCACAATAATTTATCACCATGGGAGTAACATTGGAGAGGGTCCAGTTCAAGTTCGCCTCTATCATTGGAGAACTCTGCAGTGAGCCGGACATTCTGTCTCAGTTTGCTGTCTGGGTCGACTTACGATTGGCAGAATACAAGTTAAAAGGGTCAATTTCGCTAGGTGAGTTTGGTTTTTATATTATCATAATTTTATACATGTAGACCTACCTTGGACTAAATTTTGATGCAAATCAGATTATGCATTGAGATGATTAGATTTGCTAATTTACATTTATTAAAGAATGTTAAAAGGAATTATTTGCCTATAATTGAATGTAATTGAATTCCACATGGTAATTGTATCACACATACATTTCCCTCTGCATTAACGTTTATTGTCCATGTGATATTATATATATCTCCAGTTCCAGGTTATGTATAGCATATTGGTACCAAACATTGAGTATACTTGACCCATACAGTAAACACGGAACCATATTCATTTCACTGTCAAAGTTTGAGACCATCGACATCCTGACACAAAAATCAGGAATTCATTGAAAATCATGACAATTATGCAAAAGTCTGAAGTCTTCATTCGGGATCACATTTCATTAAATACGTAAGCTTATATGCTCAAATGTGTGAGCGTATTTTGTAGATATTGTTTGAAGCAGGTTATGTTAATATAATAGCACCAACAGAGAATAATTCCTGATTTTCTATTTAACATACAGATTGTTCTGGAGATACTCCGGACCCGGTATGGCTCAAAGGCATTGTGAATGCATTACTGAAAAGACAGCTGGCAAAGCAGAAAAGTTCAGTACAGAGTTACCTCCCTCCCAGACCGAGTCCGACTCACACTAGAAGCCCAGCATCTCGAGCCCAGAGGTCAGTAGTCTCGCAGTCCCATGGTCATGGAGTGATCGACGAAGAAGTAATTGCAGTAAATGAGAGACTACGAGATCCAGATATTACGTCTCCTCGAAATCATAGCAATGCCCAGCCTACGGAGGTGAGGCTGTCCCCAGACATTGTCATTAAGGAAGAACCATCAGATGATGGTATATATCCCATCAGTTTACATGTTCATGAACACGACTCAAAAGAAGGCAGGAAACGAACTGCCGCAGAAACTATAACGAGTGAAATCGATTTGGGCGGCCATTCTCAGCATTCACCCAAATTAAGACGATTAGATCCGAATTTAACAGACGATATTCAAACTTCAAACGAAAGTCTGATGTCTATAATTGGTTTGGGGGACCATAGTCAGGATTCATCTGCCATATCTGTTGAAACCATCAACAGTGACTGTGATTTTATCCTCGCTACAGAGGTAGCTCAAAATGCAAATGAAGAGATGGCTCAAATGGGAGGTAACTCCTCTATGCAGTTGACTCCACAGAGGGCGTCGGGTACAGCAGGAGCATCAGCGAGTAACCTATCTGGAAAATTGATCAGAGATCCATCCATGGGAAGCTTAGCTGGTAAGTCGGTCTTACTTGGTCACTTGTCGTATATCAGGTTAGAGATAACTGCCTCTCTAAAATGAAGGTAAGAAAGGTCGTTTTTGCTCAATACAATCAGGAATATATTACGCTAAAAAACATCTGCCATAGGCGACAATGGACATTATCTGCATCGGATGGTATTGAAAAAGTTGTCCTGTATCTAATTTGCATAATAATACATAACATATTTTGTTCCCTATAATTGTGACTGGCTACTTTCGCAGGAAAACTCTGTATCTGAATATAGGCCCTCTGTCTGACACTTGAAGTTTTTTGGGGTGCGATGATGGATAAATCAAAAGTTATTAAGCAAAAACAACCTCATTTTACCTCCATGTTACAAAGGTAGTTATCTCAATCCTGTCTGTGTGGTTAGTGTCTGTCTCCTGGTTCCGTAGATGCAATGTTTTTAGATGAAGGTTCAATGCGAAATCCATTGTACATCAGTACAGAGTGCAGAAGTTGGCATGCATCATCGGAGAATATTGACAGGAGTTCGGAATGAACCTAGAAATCCACATTCTTACCTTGTAAGATTTGAATAATAAATAACTGATGAAACAATTTGTCGAGGAGTTCTGGGGCAGACAGGAACACACACACTGCACTCTGGTTATTCAAACTGCCATATATACATGTACATGTATGTTCCAGGACAAATTAATTATCTATGCGATCCACTCAACTTGAGTTTGCTGTTCCGAGTCAATCACACATAAATGAAAACCTGAGGTCCAATACAGATGACTTGACACCTACCCCTGACTAAGCACATTTATCATGAACAGTTGAAGGGTGACAACTCTATTTTCCTATTTTGCCATAGAGAGTAGTTACTCCCCTTGCTATGTCTGTTCAAGACAGTTAGGCCATTGAAATATGAAAGTTTGTTTCTCAAGAAAGAGATTGTTGAAATCTTCATGAGGCATGAGGCTTTTTATTTTATTTACTTCTTTTGGTTTGGAAGAAGGCAATACAATTATACCTGAGGACTATTTTTTATCACGATTTTTTCTTCTACACGTATGGATAATATAGTATGGATGTATATCTCTATAAAGTAGATTATCATTTGTCTTTCTTCTGCATGGAAAACTGTTGAATATCACAACAGTTAATTTTATTTTTGAGCATTTGAAGGTCCCATAACAGTAACCAGCAATGGTAAAAAAATATATATATAATTGGAAGAAAATTGTATGGAGAATTAATAAACTTATTCAGGTCTGAATAGCAGATGATCATGTAATAAAAGAAATAACTTTATTATTTGATGAAAGTATTTATAATAAACTTGGTTCATTTATTCCCAGAACAAAATATCTTGTTCTCATTGGAATCCCAAAAAATAAATTTTTTATAAACAGGGGCGATAACCCTATTCTCTGTTGTTTGCCTGCCAGACCATGTGCTAATTTCGTAAGTGACATTTCCTGTTACAAAATCTCAGCAAAATTACTCATTACCCTCCATTAAAAGATATCAATAAGGGATATCCGCTCCAAATAGTATTTAACTATATAACAGGTTGTTTAAAGCTATAAGTAGATGTTCTCTGAAGTTCTAACAGACTTAACAAAAATGTTGTTGTTGTTGCAACCTTGGCTGGAGTTTCACCAATAAAATAGAAACATGCGGCCATGTTTTGAAGCATGCGGCGGATTTTGAGAAACAAAGATTCATATTTGAATGGCCTTATCATTAATTTGCCAAAGTTGCATCTTGGCAAAGGTACTTTTGTTTTTTGAGAAAAAAGTACATCTTTTCAAAGTATTACTATTATCAGTGTATCTGAAGAAATTGAGGTTAAAACAGTCAACAAACTAAGATTAAATGTTCTGGAAGCATACCAATGTAATCCGTTATACTATGGTGTCATTAAAACACTGTGAAGTTGGCTTGTGATGTTATTAATACAGTCATTAATCTGTGGTGATTGTCTATGTAATGCTGACCAATGACCCCCTCCCCCCCAAAGTACATGTATCATGTATGTTACATATGGCAGGTTGAATTGCTTATCGACTGTATGTGCATGTATATTGCAGGCATGGGAAATTTCCTCACAATTGGCTGATTTCAGACATTTTATTCGATCAAAATTTAAAAAAAAAGATGATAAATAATGATAATAAAATAAATTTGCTATTCCTGTCTGAAATGCCTGAAGAAGACATACATGTACCAGTATTCAAGACTTTGAAGCAGAATTCAAACATTTTCTGAAGAGCCGAATTTCCCATGTCTGATATTGAAGGGCAGATAACAAGTTACACTCATTTATGGAGTTGCTTTTACACCTGAACATGTTCTTATGCATAAATCCTAGATAATTCAATTCCTTTATTAAATTTCATTTCCTTGACCAAAATTTTGGGGAAAAAATTCAATTGGCTGTTCTGATAAATTGGGATTACCCTCTACAGGGTTAGATCTAGGGTCTCACAGCGTCCGTAAAACGGACACAGGTACAAAATCAAATGAATTAAAAATGAATATGTTTTTGCAAAATATCAAATGATTTTTTTTTACGATGTTTGAAAGCCGTAAACCTGGACGAGTGTGTGTCAACTCGTGTTAGACAAAACTTATGGAAAGGGAGACAACTATACATCTATCCGTTGATAAGCTTGGCCACTAGGGGCGCGATAGTTTTCGTTCTCCAGGCAGAGGTCTATACTATGAATGAAGTCGGAAATATGTACGTCTGTGTGAGTGTCTGGAGAGCTAGGCAGCGTGTGCGTTCTCGCGTTGTTTCTGCAACGCGTATCTGCAATGACAAGCCGTCATGGTGGGACAGAAAGGTCGGTCTGGGGGAAATAGGAAGGGTAGCGGCCGCACGAGAGGATGCGGTGTGTTGGCTGGACATTTGAAAAAAAAACTAAAGGAAGATGAAGGGTCTGACTGCCACAAAGTCGACGTTCTCTTTGCTCGATGCTGTGCTGCCGGTATTGAAAACACAGGTCAAGCAGATGTTGAACACGACATGGAAAATGATGCAGGCATCGAAGCTGGGACAAATTATGTTCAACCCGTTGAGGCAGTCGAGGTGGAAGAGAATCAGCTTCGAATGATATACAGCATGGTATAAAAATACTGTACAGAGGAATCTATTCAATAGAAATTTTGAAAGCAGCAGCTGTAAATAATTTTAAAAGCAGATGATCAGATTAAACAAGAAGTAAAATGTGCATGATATGCTTGTCTGATTGACAAGACATGTGCAGCCTGAGCCAGGAATCGGTTAGAATGCTTCTAAGAGCATCAAGGGTCCCAGAGTTTCTCGGCGCCTAGGCGGCCCCTGAGCCCTAGTCTAATCAGCAAAAAGGTTAGTTGTTATTAGTTTAGTCAAAGTTGACATCATGGTCTAGTATCAATCTGACAGCACGTGGAAGTAATTGATCTGGAAATTCATGCAGCAAGTCCCTGCTCAACTTTGTCATTTTGAAACACAAGCCAGATCAGCCTGAATATGGTGAAAATTTGGGAAAAAAGAAGTAAATTGTTCATTATCTACAGGTATCTGACAAGACATTTAAATAGCCAGAAATGGGCTTGAATGCTCCTGAGAGCATCTAAGACCCCAGAGCTTCCAGGACCCCGGCCTGTACGCTACGCCTCGTTGCGATCGGCATTATTTTTTTCGAATAAGGACACTACTTCAAATTCCTGGATATAACCCTGCTCTAAAACCTTTGAAATAACAAAGAAATAAGAAATGATTTGTTCTTATAAATTAGATCACCCCCAGATTTATGTTTGGGAATTTTACTTCCTGTGATTGAATCATTAGAGGGATTACTGTACTCGTGGTTTCTCAGTCACAAATACAATACAATCAATCAGTCCATGTAGGCCTATGTACATACATGTATAACCTATTGGTGGCATTCTCCATGCACTAAAGTATTGTCCCTATGGTCATGATGGTTTCGGAGTCTTCACGGCACATCCTTTAGGAGATCGAAGGATGATAAACTCTCATCAATACATGTAGCACTCACCAATCTCCAGTTTTCTCACAAAAAAAGAAAGAGTTGGAGTGATTTCACTGCTTCACTTTCAGAAGAGTGAAATTAAAACTCGGATAAAAATCATTCATCAGGAGGGTGGGAGACTGATTCACAGCTCTCCTTTAAAGGTGAACTGAAAAGCTTTCCAATGTTCTGTTAAAATGTCATAAAACAAGAACTTCTATAGTTGTTAGAATTATGTGTGGTAATAGTTCTGTGGGTTATTGTTTTATTTTGGGTATATGAGAAGTTAAAACTTATACCGAGCGCCAGAACTTTTAAAAACGTCATCGCTTGCCTCCCGTTGTTTTTGGAACGTCATGACGTTATAGTGGCCCTCGTTCATTCATCCGACGTAGCATGACGTCACATTTGAATAAAACTTGAATGAAGGTGACCACTATAACGTCATAACGTTCTACAAACCAAGAGAGACAAGCGATGCAAGTTTTCAGGACGGATTTATAACACGATAACTTAAATATTGTTATTAGTACAATTTTGCGAACTATATTTGCCCCAAAAACGTATAAAAGTTATGTCACATTAGACAAGATCTATATAAGCAACAATTTAGATAAAATTAAAAGTTTTGCAGTTCACCTTTAAGGCCCATTCTCACGATGCGATTTGTAGTAACAACTCGGTTGGGGAATCCCCTGATTTGTAGCATGCAACTAATCGCATGAAATAGGACCTGCCCTATTTCATACGACTTGTAGCATGCGACTAAAATCGCACGAGTGTTCTCACGATGCAACTGAGTTGTACGCTACAAGTTGTTACTACAAATCGCACCATGAGAATGGGCCTT
>JAVTVY010037666.1:0-16133 GCA_036873755.1 Hanleya hanleyi
CTCATGGGGACAGCGTTTCACCTTCTCACCGGCAGGTGCATTCATACATAGCGGTTCGTCCTATCTCTTTAACATGGGCGGCTATTGATAACTGAGAGCTCACAATATTAATTCGCCGATCTGATAAACGTTCTGACAGTGAGCACGTTCAGATACACTAACAAGCGACGGACTCGATATTCAGTATGCAGCCGCCGTCCAAAAAATAATTTCCGCGCCAAGTATCAACAGACCTGTTTAATTTGACAGTTGGTACCAACTCAAAATGAGTATGAAATAAAATAATAAAAGCAAAAGTTGGTTTCCTACAAGAGAGAAGCGCCCAACAGTTTCAAATAATGCCATCAAGACATGATGATGTTATTTTGACAGTATTCTAATCACTGACCATGTTGTTTTCCGGAGTGAAATCTCAGTCAGTCTGTGGTTTTGACTGTTCATTTGAGAGAGACAGAGAGAGAGAGAGAGAGACAGAGAGAGAGAGAGACAGAGAGAGAGAGACAGAGAGAGAGAGACAGAGAGAGAGAGAGACAGAGAGAGAGAGACAGAGAGAGAGAGAGAGAGAGAGAGAGACAGAGAGAGAGAGAGACAGAGAGAGAGACAGAGAGAGAGAGAGAGAGACAGAGACAGAGAGACAGAGAGAGAGAGAATTAAGGTTCATTTGAACATCATGGAGATGTACAACACTTGATATTCAAAAGGACTATAGCCTTGAGTTAAGCGGAGTTGAACACATGTTACGAAATGTATCGTCAAAGATCTTGCACACTACGATCGTATTTTGCCATCAGTATAGGATATTTTATCAGAATTTGAGAAACTTTGAATGTTAGATTTCGGTGTTTTAGTCATGTTTTAAAATTTCCTGCAATAATATTATGTGGCGTTGATTAAAATGCTAGAAGATTGCTGCTGATCTAGTAAATGCTAGCAGGTAACATATGTAACCAGTATGATTTCACTGTCAATCAAATGAATTTTTTTTAGATATTTCGGTAAAGTTTGGCTTGAAGGTCTTCTTTATAAATTAGGTAGGACTGGTATTTGTGATCCCATTTATGCTTGACTGGAGAGTAATCAAACCGACAGAGAGATTAAAGTTGTATCTGGCGAGATTCAATCCCGCACCAATTGTATATGCTGGCGTTCCACAGGGCTCGGTCCTCGGTTCTTTGTTGCTCCGGATTTATATTAAGGATATTAAAGATGGTATCCATTCTGATATGAACGTGTTCGCGGATGATACGTCGTTGCTCGAGCCTGTGAAAACTGCGCAAGTAGCGGACGTTAAGATAAACAATGATTTGTGCATGCTCTCAAAATGGGCGGTCCAGTGGCTTGTCACTTTTAATGTCATAAGATCAGTATTGATGCACAATACCACTTATCCAAATCTCATTTTACCCAAGTGTTTATTCGAGCTGAAACTCTTCTCTTCAATATTGTTTATCATTCTGCAAGATAATATGAAATGGGACGAACACATCAACAGCTTAATTATACATCAAATCGCAAAAGAAACTCGCAACTGAATCTAGAGCTAAATCAATCCTTGGACAAAAGAGCTTGCAATTACAAGCGTCTGGTCCGTCATTCACAATTCAGCCGTCGTCCATTAAAGAATATCCGCGTCCATAATCAAAGACCTATTCCATATTCCATATAACAGTATTAGCACCAAATTCAAAAAGACAATAACAATATACATAAACATAGGATTATTTCCTGCAAGAGAGAAGCGGTCAACAGTTTTCAATGATGCCGCCAAGACATCATGATGTTCCAAAAATATCAAATCCGTATCGCTGATCAGTATTCTTAATCCATAATATTCGTTGTAGAGCTGTCATCTAAAGGATGATGTATCTAAGTCTTTTGCATATACTAAAAGTACTGTCGGACTCCGGGAACTCGTTGTCGAAGGGACTATTACATGTGCCTACTAGTCGAATTACCATGGTAACCTCTACATCATCGAAGGAAGAAACATCGTTTAATCTGTTTTTGTAAAATTTTAAGTGGCCGTTCACCTCCCATGTCTCCAGCGTTTATGTTCAATTAGAGTATCAGGCAGCATAAGAAGAAATTATAACCGGAGCTCCTAATTTTAATAATTAATCCCTGTACGAATATCGACTTACCTCCTTTCGGACATCACTCAAACTGTCAAAGATTGGAACTCCCTAAAACCTGAACTCCGAAGCACAACGTCGCTGCATATTGTTGTCAAAAATGTTCAAAAGAATGTTCAGCCTACTCCATAAATATACAACGTGTTTTACTCATCTATTAAGCGGTGCAGGGTGAGAATGGAACTGTGTTCTCTTACCGGTCAACTGTCGAGGTATAAAATAACACAAATTACAACACATATAAGCTATAGTTGTACTTTATGTGATGCTCAGTCGGGGGATCCATGCCATTATTTTCTATTTTGCCCCCTATTTGATATTCCTAGAAAGCAGATACTCTGTCCTGGAGTTCATTACCCCATATTAATCCACGACTGTGCAAACTACTTAACCAATATACATGTATTACAACGTGGCTCATCTGACCTTGATTATATACGACACAAATATAACCATTCTCCAGGTAACCTTATCATAGAGATCCAGGGCAGCAGAAAATCAACCAGAGACAGAATCTGACTGACATTATAATGAAAAATATTAGATAACAATTTACCAGTCAACTGTTCTTTTTCATCAAATTTGATAGATTCTATTGTATTTATATGAATTACAGCTCTTAAGCACTGACAATGAAATGGTTCGTCCAGCAATAGTGCAAAAGTAAATACAAAATTTAAAATACGACATTGAAGCACGATGTATCATAAATATTAACTTCCCTAGCAAATTGTATCTACATGAAATACAAAATTTAAAATACGACATTGAAGCACGATGTATCATAAATATTAACTTCCCTAGCAAATTGTATCTACATGGAAAATCGAATTATTTGAAATATTTGTAGCTGTAAACACTGTTTTCAGTCTATATGCTTGTGTATTTTATGTCTGTATTTGTTTTTAGTGGAGAGTGCCCTGTGGCTTTGAGGCTGTGCACAATCTCTATTAAATAAATAAAGTGTTATATTATGTATACGACGTATTTGAGGACATTCTGGAATAATACTATGCTGAAATGAGTAGTTAACTAGGACAAAATTGTAATGTTGTCTATTCTCCTAGATTCAACGGAAGAGAAAGCCTTGATCAATCGTGTAAAGGTATAGGTACAGATACAGATCTGGGTTATCCAGAATTATTTAGAATAGGTTAACCAGAAGGCTATTCTGTGAAGTCATGTGACGCAGTCAGTATGTCGGCACCTCTTCCCACTCCCTTATATGTGTTGTAATCAGTAGTTTCCATCAAATCCAGTGCAAGGGATATCTATCCTTCACAGCGTTGCTAATACAGGGATTATTCAGTGTTGGAATATCGTCTATACAGCGTTTGGTGAATGAGAAAGAACCAGCTTTGGACTGGTTATCTTTAACAATATCTGCATATAGTCGTATTCATACGACATTGAAAAGTGGTGCACAATTTGTACGGACTGGGATGTCAAAATTTCACATATGAGCACCGATGTTATTAGTTAGGAGTTCAGTGAGGTCCTGACGAGGTAGAACAGCTGAGAGAATCGAGAAATCCTGTTTTGTCCGTTATTCTAGTTTATAAATATCCACATGCATTCGACATATGAATTTCGTGAAAGACTTTTGGGACTTGAATTACCCTCGCCCACCCCAATCCCTGCAAAAAACAGTTGACCGATGGGGTATTGTCAACAGTGTCGCTCTTTGTCTCTCTGCCATCTAGGCTAACACCGCTTGAAGACTTGTCCTACTCTCATTTTGCAACGTATACTTCATATTGTTAACGAAATATGTGTGGAATTATTACAGCTAACCTCTCTAAACTTACACCGCATATGCACCACCTCATTGTCTATAACATGCACAATACATTCAATGATGACTGATATTGGTATATTCTTAAAAGTCTAGTTCGTGAAAGTAGGTTTGTCTGCCCACCATTGAGGTTATCACAATATATCTTGCGTCATAAAGCATTACTCGTCCGTTAAAACGAACGCTCAACCCAGTATATGAATGCAACGAGTTCATCACTCGAATCTCGTTAAAGCTATTATTATACAGCTACATGTATGTCCTCTGATCCAATCAATTCATTTCGATCGAACTACGTGACCGTACAATACCCAAATTACAAGCGTCTAGTCCGTCATTCATAATCCAGCCGTCGTCCATTAGAGAATATCCGCGTCCATAATCCAAAGACCTATTCCATTTTCCATATAACAGTATTAGCACCAAATTCAAAAAGACAATCATAGTATACAAAAACATAGGCTTGTTTCCTGCAAGAGAGAAGCGATCATCAGTTTTCAATGATGCCGGCAAGACATCATGATGTTCCAAAAATATCAAATCCGTATCGCTGATCAGTATTCTTAATCCATAATATTCGTTATAGAGTCGTCATCTAAAAAAAGGTGTATCTCAGTCACGCTTTGATTGTGACTGTTCATATGAGTACCATGAGGATCTTGAAGTACATGGGTTCATACGGCCCCTAGCCCCGGGTTAAGCGGAATTAGACAAGTTACGAAACGTAGCGCCATAGATCTTGCATGCTACGTTCGTATTTTGCTATCAGCATGCGATATGTATCGCCAAATTTGAGAAACTTTGAGTGTAGGCGCTTGGTGGAATAGCTCTGTTTTTTAAGTTTCTGCACCAATGTTTTGTGACGTTGATTAAAATCGTCACATTTAACACAGGATCTAGCAAATGCTACTAAGCGAGATAGGTATACGCCATATGCAGGTCCCACTGGAATATTACTATCCAGAAAGGGATAGTTTACGATGTCGAAATTGTAATCATCTCTTTTGTCATAAAGTCGACGAGAGAGAATGCCCGCTTCATTTTTATAGAGATAGAGATCTAAATAAGATGTGCCTGTAGGGCTATCTAGTTTCCTTCAAATCCAGTGAAGGTGGATATATATCCTTCACTGCGTCATTTATATAGCGATTATCCACAGCGAGAAGATCGTCTATATAGCGTTTGGTGAATGAGAAGGAACGGGCTTTGAATGGATCGGTTTTTGAACGCGCCTGCATATAGTCATATTCATATGAGAACAGATACAGGTCAGCCAACAGGGGTGCACAATTAGTACCCATTGGAATACCTATATGCTGCTGATATATTGTGTTGCCAAATTTCACATAGATATTTTTAATGAGAAATTCAAGCAACTCTATAAACAAAGAAACATCCCATGAATGATATCTCTTGTATGTAGCCGAGCTAAAGAATGCTTTATGGCTTCCAACATTAATATATCTACGATCAGTTTTCTTGAACACAGATACTATTAATGAACTTAGACGGTCAATAAGGTCCTGATGAGGGATTGTAGTATAGAGAGTCGAGAAATCCCATGTGGATACATGTCTACGGTATGTGACCTTTAGCATCAAGTTCTTCCGTAAGACATTTTGAGTTTTTCAATATCCACATACATTCAACGCCAGAGTTCTTGAAAATAGTGGCGCAATACCTTCCCCAAAATGCTTTTACCTCCTGAAGGGCCCTCGTCAATAGGGTTGAAAGAAGCTTGGTGGTGCAGCTTCTAGAACCAGCTATGAATCTAGCTTTGTATGGTGATTTATGCATTTTGGGAGTCCAGTATAGTTTGGTATGTCGTTATGATTGGTTGAAAGACAAATACCTCTTTCCCTGAGAAACTTTTTGTGATTGTTAAATAAATCTTCCAGAGTAAATGCAGTTTGGGAGTAAGTAGACGTATTTGATGAAGATATGTCTACACTCAATGCTTTAACCAGCACCTGGTAATAGTAATATTTACATATGAATATTATATTATTCGGAGCTTTGTCTGCTGGGACTATGACGAATTTAATCTGGAGATTTGCTAGAACTTCCTGCGAATTGAGGTTTCTCAGTACTGGTTTTGCTTGGGGAAGAGTACTTCTGTCGATATGGCGGATTGTTTCAACGACCTTGCTCTTGGTGAGGTCCAGCCAATCAGCGAGTACTGTAGGTTCAACTTTTTCTCTCTTAGACCAATCAATAACGTACTGTTCCAATGCAGACAGGACTATCTTCTGGTCGGCCTGCAGATTTATTCTTCTTGGCTCTCTATATTTAGGTCCTTTCATCAGGAGTAATTTCAGATCCTTAGCACTCACCACATCAAGGTCACCAGTCACAATATGTTTGCATGGTGTATAGATAAAGTTCGACGATTCACAATCACAACTATAGCCTCCTGACGTGTATAAGTTCCAGTCAAACTCCTGGACAGCATTGGAGTAATTGAATATTGGAGTCATATTGGATCCAAAAATGCCGTATTGAATTCATATTGTACGCTTTCTAAGGGAGGTTATGGCGCCAAAATGAAGCTACAAAAAGTTGAAAAACCTATTTTCTCGCTCGATCATCTAGAAATATCTTAAATATCATTATTTATCTAAAGTCAAAGTTACATTACCCAGTCATTCAAATTTGTCTCAAATGAAGTTCGTAGAGTAGAGACTGATAATAGATTAACATGTTATTTGCAGAATTACAGATTTGGAGTTTATTGCATTCTAGGAATTAACGGGTCCTGTAGTTGAATTTATTGTTATAGTTGAATATATTAATGTTATGTTGTTTAATCTAACAAAACTATATTGAAAAAAAACAAAACAAATAATTTAGTTTAATATTTCGATGACCGGTATAATGAATAGGTCATTATACAGTGCTTTGTACAATATGGATTGGTATTGTACTCGTCCATGTTGTGATGAAAACCCGTATTGGACTCGCCGCCTTCGGCGTCTCGTCCAATACGGATTTCATCACAACATCACAACATGGAATGATCAACTCAGTATATGAATGAAACGAGTTCATCACTCGAATCTCGTAAAAACTATTTTGATCAATCTGTTGAAGGCTTTTGGATGTATTTGTTGATGGCGTATTCCGACAATGTATGTTATGCCGGTGTCATAAATAGCATCGGATGATGAACTTCTCTAATCAAACGCAACTCGGTGTCTCGTCCAATACGGATTTCATCACAACATCACAACATGGAATGATCAACTCAGTATATGAATGAAACGAGTTCATCACTCGAATCTCGTAAAAACTATTTTGATCAATCTGTTGAAGGCTTTTGGATGTATTTGTTGATGGCGTATTCCGACAATGTATGCCGGTGTCATAAATAGCATCTGTTGAAGGCTTTTGGATGTATTTGTTGATGGCGTATTCCGACAATGTATGTTATGCCGGTGTCATAAATAGCATCGGATGATGAACTTCTCTAATCAAACGTAACTCGGCGTCTCGTCCAATACGGATTTCATCACAACATGGAATGATCAACTCAGTATATGAATGAAACGAGTTCATCACTCGAATCTCGTAAAAACTATTTTGATCAATTTGTTGAAGGCTTTTGGATGTATTTGTTGATGGCGTATTCCGACAATGTATGCCGGTGTCATAAACAGCATCGGATGATGAACTTCTCTAATCAAACGCAACTCGGCGTCTCGTCCAATACGGATTTCATCACAACATGGAATGATCAACTCAGTATATGAATGAAACGAGTTCATCACTCGAATCTCGTAAAAACTATTTTGATCAATCTGTTGAAGGCTTTTGGATGTATTTGTTGATGGCGTATTCCGACAATGTATGTTATGCCGGTGTCATAAATAGCATCGGATGATGAACTTCTCTAATCAAACGCAACATTAAAAGAGCGGTGAAACAGGACTCCGGCGTACTGACAAGAAGCCAAATGACCCCACAGACGAATATACTGACTGCATATTTCTAAAACATCACAAGAACCAAGTGTCCCGTGATGATTTGTATCCCAGCTACGCTTCGGTTGTAGCTGTCCATGTGAACATATTGAATTGACATGACCACACGGCCCCTAACACCGGCTTGAGCGGTATTAGATACATATATTTCAGAATGATGATGTAATAGCCCTATCATTTGTTGAAAGTTGATGAACTATGTGACCACCAGCTAGTAAAAAACGACCCAAACGAGGGAGTACTTCTTGAATGCAAGTTCGTGTTCAGAACAAATACCTGTGAGGTCAAACGCCAACCAAGTGCTTCATTCTCCACCATGTTTAAAACTGTTGTCTAGTTGACACTGTGAGCTACGTTCGTTAGTCAAAAACAAATCTGTCATTTTATTAATGGTGGTGATAGAATTTCGGTTAACATGGCTACGTGCACGCATGATAACTTTCTGGGGATGTTGACCACTCACCCTCGCGCCCAAATAGTGTGCGTTTCGGAATAGGCGTTAGATAATCTTTTTTAACTTTTTGGGGGTTTAGTACACTCTATCCAGTTACATGACTTCCCGATCAAAATGTTTCTGGCGCCCCAGTGGGCGGTAAATACTCAGTGTTGATATCCGTTCTGCCTATATGTATCATCTGCTAGATCCCATATCTATCCGGACTGACTTTTTCGATCTTCTGACACTTAGATTTATTACATTCCTTCGGACGTCAGATTTCCGCTCTGATTATTTTCGGTTTCAGGTCGCTCTAACTTGAAGAAAGTTGTCAAAGATTTTGCTTGACACAACATTGTTATCTTTGCCAGTGCCTTCTAGTGAATAATCCGATGGAAATAACAATTTAACTACTTTTTCAGGAGCATGTCGATAAAACCTGTTGGCCTGATTTTGCCATGGTTTAGATATCTTAACACGATTTCAATAAATTCGTCATCTTTTGGATAATTTTCAATAAATTAATTAACAAATTATGAGAAAAGGTTCATTCTATACAGATAAAACAGTTTCGCCGCGTGGTCTACGAGAATATATTTTGCTTGACAAAATATATGAATTAATTTAATGCCTCGTTCCAACGCAATATGAAATAACGAAGATTACTAATTCAGCAATTTCAGCTTAAATGCTGAAATATTATTCCCGGGATGCAAGCACCAAATCAATCATTCATGCGGCCATTTCAAGGAACAGCATTATTAAGCAAAAAAGTAATAAATGAGTAAATAAATAAATGAACGACTTCAACTTGTCCTTACTTGAACAAAGACTCTTTGAAAACTGCTAATTCACAAGATTGTGATACTTTCTGTCTTTTGTATGGTCTACCCGGGCGTTATATATCGCTATACTTTATAAAACCGTTTTGGCTTGTTTTCTTGCGTCTCCCGTACAGTCACAATTTTGGGAGAAAGATCATGGCACTCAGTACTAACAATATTGGTTTCGGCGAGGGTAACATAGAAAAACAAGATTGAAAATGGGCATCTTACTCTAATGGAGTCCATGATTGTCTTCAGTGGATTCATCAAGATAGCTAGGAGGTCTGTGAAATGATACGAAGCAAACAATAATTCTAACCTTCTGTGTTATGCGTGTCGTATGCAAATACATGTTGTAAATAGGGTAAACTTTCACATAGCAACGGATTTTGCAAGAATACAAAATACTGCCTCGTGAAACAGCTCATCACGGTTGAGGGAGAGTGCGTTCACCTCCCCCCGCAATAACAAAGTAACATTCTTTCCGTGATACACTGAATGAGTGCAAAGGCACTCGATACCTGAACCATTCCATTTCCAGCCCTAAACTGCCCGCTAGTCTGTATTAGAAAAAATATATAATATAACTTCGTTCTTCTTAGCCCTTCGCCCACAAATGCAGACAAACGCGAGCCTGCTCATGTTGGAAATGTCACTGTCCCGGTATCGTATCCATGGCAAGCACTTGACATGTAAGTCAACTTTTATACACGCTGGGGAACGCCACCTCCAGCTCGTTAGTTCTCATATTTCTGTGGTTAATCTTGGGCAAGAAATATGTATAAAATATCACTAAAATATTTTATTTCTCTGCACTGAAAGAATCAGTTGTTTTGCACGATATATTTTTATGGCAAGCCAGGCAACACTGCTTGTACTTGCGGCGGGTATAAAATGTACCAGCCGCGCTCAGAGAGAATCAGTTTTGCGCATTTGTTGATATTTCTACATTCAAATATATCTCCTGGTTAGAATTGGATTCAAACCTTCGTATCGGCATTTGTTGTGTATTAATTGACCGCTGGGACGTCTTTCATCCCGAGTCAAAACCTCGAGATTGCGCAACAAATACCTCTATATCGGTTGTGAACCCTTAATCAAACGAGAGATCCTGAAGGATCTTGGCGCCCACCATTGTCCGATAATTGTAAGCTAATGACAAGAGGACCTTTTTGTCCATTGTTACTAAGACGATTGAGATGTAACTTTGTTTACAGAATTTCGAATCTGAGCGAAAAAGATCGAAAAACGGACACCGGAAAACACCAAGATATAATCTTTCTAAGTTTCAGGAGTTTCAAGATTTCTAGAAACTGTACTTATGTCGGTTGTTATAGTACAAGAGAAATGAGCAAAGTTAGTCTGAAAGTGAATGTATATGTATGGAGGATCCTTCGTCTTCGTTTTGTAGTATTTTTTTTTTTTTTTTTTGCACGTGTCATCATTGGGTACTGGAAGCGAAGAAAAATGTCTTTGACACTTTGGCATACTTGAGATTTTATAATCAGGAACGAATGCTAATTCTGTTCTGTTTACTGGACTAGTTTGAGATATCTCTTTTAAGATACCATGCTCGAAAATAATAAGATGGTACAATACTTAATACTGAAGTGATCTGGTCTGCGCAGTAATGTTGAAACTTCGAATTTGAAAGTGTCTGAATCCTGATTATTTCCCTTGGATCGAAACATGCAGTAGTTTACAGTTGTCGAGTTGTGACATTGTGTCACAAGAGTGACGTCCGTTCATGTAGCTGACCCGCCGGCAGACGAAAGGGTACAGCAGCTGACTTGCAACTGCATGGACTAAAGAAAACTGATTTAAAATTTGAAGAAATACATTTTAATTCCGAATTATTTGAATTCCTTGATATTGAAGGTGAAGATATGGATACTCTCTATAGTCAATAGATAGAAAATGCCCACCGTTTGATCAGCCGACTCTTGTAAGGCAACGTCACAACTCGGGAATACCGTATTAATTGGATTTTCGAATCGGATCAAAAAAGGTATCTTGCACAACTAGGCCCCATATAGGACCTGTGAACCAAAAGATCCATGAAATATTTCCTGAGAATTCACGATAACAATGTTTCAAGGGGAAATTCAAGATGGCCATCTGGCAGCCATACTGGATTTTCGAATCGGACCAAAAAAGGTATCTTGCACAACTAGACCCCAAGGCGATTCTGTGTATCAAATTTGAGAAAGATCCATGCAGTACTGAGAAATGACGATAACTAAGTTTCGTGGGGAAATCCAAGATGGCTGCCTGGTGGCCATATTGGATTTTCGAATCGGACCAGAAGAGGTATCGTGCTCAACTAGACCCCATGTGGGACCTGTGTACCAAATTTGAGAAAGATCCATGCAGTAGTTCCTGAGAAATCGCGGTAACAAGGTTTCATGTGGAAATCCAAGATGGCTGCCTGGTGGCCATATTGGATTTTCGAATCGGACCAGAAAAGGTTTCTTGCACAACTAGACCCCAAGGGGAACCTGTGTACCAAATCTGAAAAAGATCCATGCAGTACATGTAGTTCCTGAGAAATCGCGGTAACAAGGTTTCATGTGGAAATCCAAGATGGCTGCCTGGTGGCCATATTGGATTTTGGAATCGGACCAGAAAAGGTTTCTGGCACAACTAAACCCCAAGGGGAACCTGTGTACCAAATCTGAAAAAGATCCATGCAGTAGTTCCTGAGAAATCGCGGTAACAAGGTTTCATGGGGAAATCCAAGATGGCTGCCTGGTGGCCATATTGGATTTTCGAATCGGACCAGAAAAGGCATCTTGCACAACTAGACCCCAAGGGGAACATGTGTACCAAATTTGAGAAAGATCCATGAAGTAGTTCCTGAGAAATCGCGATAACAAGGTTTCATGGGGGAAATCCAAGATGGCTGCCTGGTGGCCATATTGGATTTTCGAATCGGACCAGAAAAGGTTTCTTGCACAACGAGACCCCGAGGGGAACCTGTGTACCAAATTTGAAAAAGATCCATGCAGTAGGTTCCTGAGAAATCGCGGTAACAAGGTTTCATGGGGAAATCCAAGATGGCTGCCTGGTGGCCATATTGGATTTTCGAATCGGACCAGAAAAGGTTCCTTGCACAACTAGACCCCAAGGGGAACCTGTGTACCAAATTTGAAAAAAGATCCATCCAGTAGTTCCTGAGAAATCGCGGTAACAAGAATTGTTTACGGACGGACTGACGACGGACGACGGACGGACGGACGACGGACGGACGACGGACGGACGACGGACCACGGACGAAAAGTGATTTGAACAGCCCACCATCTGGTGATGGTGGGCTAAAAAGGCAGATTACGCCCAATGAGGACCGGGAACATGAAACATGCATTTTACATGTTGTCACCTGCGTTGGCATATATGTTGCTGTTAAAAAGTCACACATTTGTGTTAACCTTACTCGGTCTGGTGCCCCCTCCCACCCACCCAACCCTACCAAATTTTCTACACTATCTCCGGAACGACAACAAATTGAGAGCTGACACTCCATGACTTTCTAGCCCGTCATATTGGGGCCAATTTAACCTATTTGTATAAACCCTCGACCAGAGAATGATGCATAAATTCCAAATGGCGGTCATATGTGGCACCAGAACTGATGTTTTCGTCATTTTTGGAAGATGTTTAGAATGATGTCAGACGGATTCTAGGGTGAGAGGTGGGCGGGGAGTCAAAACGACATTTAACTCCTGTTGTGTATGTCGATATGCTCATAAAACTGTACATTTATATGCATATACGTAAATATCCGTGGACGGAACCTCGCCAGGTCTGGACATACTTTTGTTTTCACTATCTGCCAGGAAAGATAGACGTCCTACTTAATTATTGCACACAGACTCAATTCAAGGAAAGCGGAACTTGAAAGTTTATTAGCATATAAATGTTAACAAATTATGGTTGAAAACTTAAGCATGTAATATCAGAATAGTTATATGGAAATAATGTTTACACAACATGCACAATGCTAATTGATATTGAATATCTCATTATTAGACAATAGCGTTCGATAGCAATGCATGTTGATCTTTTTCAAAACATCACAAATGTTTCAGTAATCCAGCAATCATCATCCATCAATTATATGTATACCATTAGAACAATGGGAAAGTTGATATTCTAATTTTCTGGAAGCCAATCAGCCTCGCGCATACGCTAACATTTTGCAGTGCTCACATTTTCTCCCTTTCCCATGTTCGAAAGACGGATTCTTCGCTATTGACAATAATTCATATTTTAACGAACTTGGTTCCAAACCAATGGTTTCCGAGCTTTGAAGACTTGCATCAAGTCTGACTGAAATATTCATAGGCATAATTTCACACAATCCAACTAAAATACGATTGAAAAGTAATTCACTTTTAATAAGTTATCACATGCCTGCATTTCTAAACAGATTTATCCAATATTGCAAGTTTCAATATCTTTTCATCAATATATCCCATCGCTTACAAGCGTCTGGTCCGTCATTCATAATTCAGCCGTCGTCCATTAAAGAATATCCGCTTCCATAATCCAAAGACCTATTCCATATTTCATATAACAATATTACAGCCAATTTAAAAAAGACAATCATAGTATACATAAACATAGACTAGTTTCCTGCAATAGAGAAGCGGTCAACAGTTTTCAATGATGCTGGCAAGACATCATGATGTTCCAAAAATATCAAATCCGTATCGCTAATCCATAATATTCGTCGTAATGTCGTCATCTAGAGAATGATGTATCTCAGTCACGCTTTGATTGTGACTGTTCATACGAGCACCATCAGAATCTTGAAGTACATGCGCTCATACGGTCCCTAGCCCCGGGTTAAGCGAAATTAGACACAAGTTACGAAACGTAACGCCATCGGTATTCTAGATGGCTCTAGGTTTCAACAGTTCGATTTTTATCGCTCTACTTTCGTCTACTTCCTACAATAATTTAATTGTAGTGATCAGAACAACAAACTTGTCACTACATTCGGATTCTCTGACATAATGGCTGTTGGAAAATATATAACTCGTTTAGGTGAGCTCATGTATTACATTTTAATGGAGCGAAAACTGATACAGTGTCGAAAATGTAATCGCTGATGATCCAACCCGTTATCATACCTCATAATCGAAATGGGCCATCTAATAAATGGTTAGAAACTGTGGGCTTTTCATATTGACGACGGTCAATTAACTTTCAGCATGACCTAACGAGCTTAGTGCGTGTGGGTTGATAACACTAGCACTATCTAATATGTTGGAAATTCAGAACAACATTATTTTCTGCTTCAGCCAATAAGTAGACAATTATAAAATTTGTTTGGACAGAAAGACAATAATAAACGAATTACCAGAACTTTAATTTCCACTGGAAATGTCCACGTTTGAACTATTACGTCGTTCAAACCGATAAGCGTTAGTATGGAATCAGATCATCCCATAGTGGTTTCATACAGCCAGGGAAGTGGGGGATCGTCACGAACAAACCATATAGCCCAGACAAGTCGAAATATTGCAACGATCCACAATATACAAAGAGGCAATAATACGACGTAAGTTGTGAAATAGAGATAACTTTTCGGGTAAAATTTTGAAGAACACAAAAAGGAATCCTCCGTAATATTTTACGTTGACCTGTGTAATATAACGTTTGATATATCACACACGGTATATCACAACAACACACCAAGCGAATGCCATGACTGCCATAATTGTTCGTTTATATCCATAGCATGTTCTGCTCCAGAGAGGGCAAACCAGTGTGAATTCAATCAATACTTTGTTGAGTAGATAACATCACAGGAAAACAAAGGGGCGAACTCAAAGTGACACAAAGCAAACAGTTTTATTGGTAATTACCAGGGCCGCGAAACTATTGACAAGGGGAACATCAAACCTCGAACAGAATGTCAGCAATACAACCATTAACCGCACCTAATCTGCAATTGTGACCACGTGAGAGTTCCATAGAACAGAGCGACTGCAGGTGATATTCAATACTGTCAGCAAGAGAGAACATATTTCAAGAATCACCAGTAGACCTTTTCTTACAGGTTCGCTATATTCAAGGTGGTCTAAATAATAATTCCCCTTAACTGATGAAGCAGACCTCTTCATCGTGGAAAGTGTGGTATTTATTATTATTATAATCTGGCTGCACTTGTTTATAATATTTTGGGAATACTAAGGGACTCTGCTGTGCATGATTTTCTAGCAGACATCTGCTGTAGAGACGTTATCGTTATAGTTCTAGGAGTTAAAGTCCCAAATAATATGGTATTCATATGTCAATTTACTATTGCCAGGTCCTGGTTGAGGAATTAAGTATAGGCTCACCATCTGCGAATGCGTCAATACTGTATATAGTTTGAACGTTTCATCATATATGGGTTTATGCCTTCACAATAATGATCCGGGCATTCTCTCGCGTCGTCTGTACGACAAGAGAAACGATTACAATATTGACAGAGCTAACTACCCATATCTGCATAGCAATATTCCAGAAGGCTCCCTATACAGCGTATACATATCTGACCTGGTAAAACTTACTAGATCATGTGCAGACTGAGGATTTTAATCAACGCTACACAATATTGTTGGAGGAACTTGTCAAACAAGGATATACCACCAAACGTTTCCATTCAAATTTCTCAAATTCTGTGATAAATGTCGTACACTACATGAAGGCAAAAAAAGATCGTAACGTGCAAGATCTCTGACGCTACGGGGCTAGCGGTCGTTCGAATTTCATGGGTTGTACATCTCCATGGTGTCCAAGTGAACAGGGGCAATCAAAGCGTGACTGAGATACACACACAACTTGGAAATTAATTTGGATAAACAACAATGGTTAGTGATTAGGATTTGATATAAAAAATATTACCAGGTCTTCTTGGCATTATTGACAACTTATCTCTTATTTGTTTTCATACACTGAGAAAAAATTGTGTTG